>SZWC01012017.1:2094-25760 GCA_023375785.1 Penium margaritaceum
TGTAGGATTGTGTAAGTGCGTGTAAGTGCATGCAAGTCATATAAGTACGTGTTAGTGCGTGTAAGTGCATGTAAGTTTGTGCAAGTGCGTGTAAGTGGGTGTAAGTGCGTGTAAGTACGTGCAAGTGTGTGTGAGTGCGTGTCAGTGCGTGTCAGTGCGTGTCAGTGTGTATAAGTTTGTGTAAGTGCGTACATGTTTATGTAAGTGCGTGTAAGTGCGTGTAATTTCGTGTAAGTGCATGTAAGTATGTGTAAGTACATGAATGTATGTGTAAGTGAATGTAAGTGCGTGTAGATACGTGCAAGTGTGTGTAATTACGTTGAAGTCTGTATAACTCCAACTGCATGTAAGTGCGTGTATGTGCGTGTAAATGCATGTAAGTTGGTGTAAGTGCGTTTAAGTACGTATAAGTTCGTGTAAGTTTGTGTAGGTGTGTGTAAGTGGGTGTAAGTGCATGTAAGTGCGAGTTAGTACGTGTAAGTGCGTGAGAATCCATGCTGATCTCGATCGTCGATGAACTGGATGTGATTGACGATCGGCAATTGTCGACCTGGTTGAAAACTAGGTTGACGACTAGCCGCTGGGGGGAAAAAGGGGGAAAACCTGTAGAGGGACGTGCGAGTGAACCCGGGTCCACATGTATGGATGAGGGGTTGACAACGTTAAGATAGATTAAAGTGAGAATTAATGGTGGGAATGGATAGGCCATGGATGAGAGAAGGGTAGTGCCGAGTTTGAGCCCATTCTGAGCACTGTGTGTCCTCTTTGATTGTCGATCGTCAATCACTTGCCCCAAGAGATAGAGATCGATCGTCGACTTCGATCATCAATCACTTACTAAGGTGGTCAGCATAGGTGTAAGTGTGTCTATGTGCGTGTAAGTACGTGCAAGTGCGTGTAAGTGCGTGTAAGTGCGTGCAAGTGTGTGTAAGTGCATGTAAGTGCGTGTAAGGTTGTGCAAGTGTGTGTAAGTGCGTGTAAGTGCGTGTAAGTTTGTGTAAGTGCGTGTAGGTGCGTGTAATTTTCTGTAAGTGCGTATAAGTACGTGTAAGTGCGTGTAAGTGCATGAAAGTATGTGTAAGTTTGTGCAAGTACTTGTAAGTGTGTGTAAGTGTGTATAAATGCGTATAAGTTATTGTACGTGCATGTAAGTGTGTGTAAGTGCGTGTAAGTGTGTGTAATTGTGTTTAAGTGCGTGTATGTGCATGTAAGTGCATGTAGGTTTGTGTTAATTCATGTTAGTACGTGTAAGTGTGTGTAAGTACATGTAAGTACGTGTAAGTATGTTTTAGTGTGGGTAAGTACATGTAAGTTCATGCAAGTGCGTGTAAGTGCGTGTAAGTGCGTGTAAGTGTGTGTAAGTGCATGTAAGTATTTGTGAGTTTGTGTCATTGCATGTAAGTGCGTGTAAGTATGTGTAAGGGCGTGTAAGTGCGTGCAAGTGTGTGTAAGTGTGTGTGACTGTGTGTCAGTGCGTATAAGTGCGTGTAAGTGCTCATCCGAGGGTGTAAGTGCGTGTAAGTGTGTGTAAGTACGTGTTAGTGTGTGTAAGCGCGTTTAAGTGTGTGTAAGCGTGTGTAAATGCCTACAAATGCGTGAAAGTGCGTGCAAGTGTGTCTAAGTGTGTGTGACTGTGTGTCAGTGCGTACAAGTGCGTGTAAGTATATGTGTGTGTGTGTAAGTGCATGGAAGTACGCGTAAGTGCGCGTAAGTGCGTGTAAGTATATGTGTGTGTGTGTAAGTGCATGGAAGTACGCGTAAGTGCGCGTAAGTGCGTGTAAGTATATGTGTGTGTGTGTAAGTGCATGGAAGTACGCGTAAGTGCGCGTAAGTGCGTGTAAGTATATGTGTGTGTGTGTAAGTGCATGGAAGTACGCGTAAGTGCGCGTAAGTGCGTGTAAGTATATGTGTGTGTGTGTAAGTGCATGGAAGTACGCGTAAGTGCGCGTAAGTGCGTGTAAGTATATGTGTGTGTGTGTAAGTGCATGGAAGTACGCGTAAGTGCGCGTAAGTGCGTGTAAGTATATGTGTGTGTGTGTAAGTGCATGGAAGTACGCGTAAGTGCGCGTAAGTGCGTGTAAGTATATGTGTGTGTGTGTAAGTGCATGGAAGTACGCGTAAGTGCGCGTAAGTGCGTGTAAGTATATGTGTGTGTGTGTAAGTGCATGGAAGTACGCGTAAGTGCGCGTAAGTGCGTGTAAGTATATGTGTGTGTGTGTAAGTGCATGGAAGTACGCGTAAGTGCGCGTAAGTGCGTGTAAGTATATGTGTGTGTGTGTAAGTGCATGGAAGTACGCGTAAGTGCGCGTAAGTGCGTGTAAGTATATGTGTGTGTGTGTAAGTGCATGGAAGTACGCGTAAGTGCGCGTAAGTGCGTGTAAGTATATGTGTGTGTGTGTAAGTGCATGGAAGTACGCGTAAGTGCGCGTAAGTGCGTGTAAGTATATGTGTGTGTGTGTAAGTGCATGGAAGTACGCGTAAGTGCGCGTAAGTGCGTGTAAGTATATGTGTGTGTGTGTAAGTGCATGGAAGTACGCGTAAGTGCGCGTAAGTGCGTGTAAGTATATGTGTGTGTGTGTAAGTGCATGGAAGTACGCGTAAGTGCGCGTAAGTGCGTGTAAGTTCGTGTACGTACGTGTACGTGCGTGTAAGTGTGTGTAAGCGCGTTTAAGTGTGTGTAAGCGTGTGTAAATGCCTACAAGTGCGTGAAAGTGCGTGCAAGTGTGTGCAAGTGTGTGCTAGTGTGTGTAAGTTTCTGTAAGTGCGTGTAAGTTTGTGTAAGTACATGCAAGTGCGTTTAAGTGCATGCAAGTACGTGTAGGTTCGTGTAAGTTTGTGTATGTGCGTGTAAGTATGTATAAGTGCGTGTAAGTGTGTGTAGGTTTGTGCAAGTGCGTGTAAGTACGTGTAAGTGTATGTAAGTTCGTGCAAGTGCGTGTAAGTGCGTGTAAGTGCGTGTAGGTGTGTGTCAGTGTCTGCAAGTACGTGTAAGTATGTGTAAGTGCGTTTAAGTACGTGTNACTGGTTGCTGAGTGATGCAAACTGGATGCAGAGTGGTGCAAACTGGTTCTGGAGTGGTACGAACTAGTTGCGGAGTGGTGCGAACTGGTCGCGAGTGGTACGAACTGGCTGCGGAGTGGTGCAAACTGGTTCCGGGGTGGTGCGATCTGGTTCCGGGGTGGTACGCACTGGTTGCGGAGTGGAGCGAACCGGTTAAAGACTGGTGCAAACTGGGTACAGAGTGCTGCGAACTGGTTGCGGAGTTGTGCGAACTGGTTGCGGAGTGCTGTGAGCTTGTTGCAGAGTGCTGCGCACTGGTTGCGGAGTGGTGCGAATTTCTTAAGGAGTGGTGAGAGCTGGTTGCATATGGGTGTGAACTGGTTGCGGAGTGATGCGAACTGGTTGCAGTTAGGTGCAAACTGGTTTTGGAGTGGTTTGAACTGGTTGCGGAGTGGTGCCAACTGGTTGCGGAATGGTGCCAACTGGTTGCGGAGTGGTGCGAGTTGGTTACCGAGTGGTGCAATCTGGTTGCGGAGTGGTGCGAACTGGTTGCGGACTGGTGCGAACTGGTTGCGGAGTGCTGCGAACTGGTTGCGGAGTGCGTNTAAGTTTGTGTATGTGCTTGTAAGTGCATGTAAGTGTGTGTAAGTGCGTATAAGTGTGTGTAAGTGTGTGTAAGTGTGTGTAAGTGTGTGAAAGTGCGTGTAAGTGTATGCAAGTGTGTGTAAGTACGTGTAAGTGCGTGTAAGTGTGTATAAGTGCGTGTAAGTACGTGTAAGTACGTGTAAGTGCGTGGAAGTGCGTGTGAGTTCCTGTTAGTGCGTGTAAGTGTGTGTAAGTACATGTAAGTGCGTGTAAGTACGTGGAAATGCGTGTAAGTGCGTGCAAGTACGTGTAAGTACGTGTAAGTGCGTGGAAGTGCGTGTGAGTTCCTGTTAGTGCGTGTAAGTGTGTGTAAGTACATGTAAGTGCGTGTAAGTACGTGGAAATGCGTGTAAGTGCGTGCAAGTACGTGTAAGTACTTGTAAGTGCGTGTAAGTGTATGAAAGTTTATGTAAGTGCGTGTACGTGTGTGTAAGTGCGTGTAATTGCGTGCAAGTGCGTGTAAATACGTGTAGGTTTGTGTTGGTTCGTGTAAATGCGTGTAAGTGTGTCTAAGTGCATGAAAGTGTGTGTAGGTTCATGTAAATGTGTGTAAGTGTGTGTAAGTCATGTAAATGCATGTTAGTATGTGTAAGTGAATGTATCGTGCAAGTGCTTGTGAGTGCGGGTAAGTGCATGTAAGTGTGTGTAAGTGCGTGTAAATGCGTGTAAGTTGGTGTAAGTGTGTTTAAGTACGTGTTTGTGCATGTAAGTACGTGTAAGTGTGTGTAAGTGCGTGTAAGTATGTGTAAGTGCGTGTAAGTACGTGTAAATGTGTGTAAGTGTATATAGTTACGTGTAAGTGTGTGTAACTGCGTGTGAGTGCGTGTAAGGGTGTGTAAGTGCGTGTAAATGCGTGTAAGTTGGTGTAAGTGTGTTTAAGTACGTGTTTGTGCATGTAAGTACGTGTAAGTGTGTGTAAGTGCGTGTAAGTATGTGTAAGTGCGTGTAAGTACGTGTAAATGTGTGTAAGTGTATATAGTTACGTGTAAGTGTGTGTAACTGCGTGTGAGTGCGTGTAAGGGTGTGTAAGTGCGTGTAAATGCGTGTAAGTTGGTGTAAGTGTGTTTAAGTACGTGTTTGTGCATGTAAGTACGTGTAAGTGTGTGTAAGTGCGTGTAAGTATGTGTAAGTGCGTGTAAGTACGTGTAAATGTGTGTAAGTGTATATAGTTACGTGTAAGTGTGTGTAACTGCGTGTGAGTGCGTGTAAGGGTGTGTAAGTGCGTGTAAATGCGTGTAAGTTGGTGTAAGTGTGTTTAAGTACGTGTTTGTGCATGTAAGTACGTGTAAGTGTGTGTAAGTGCGTGTAAGTATGTGTAAGTGCGTGTAAGTACGTGTAAATGTGTGTAAGTGTATATAGTTACGTGTAAGTGTGTGTAACTGCGTGTGAGTGCGTGTAAGGGTGTGTAAGTGCGTGTAAATGCGTGTAAGTTGGTGTAAGTGTGTTTAAGTACGTGTTTGTGCATGTAAGTACGTGTAAGTGTGTGTAAGTGCGTGTAAGTATGTGTAAGTGCGTGTAAGTACGTGTAAATGTGTGTAAGTGTATATAGTTACGTGTAAGTGTGTGTAACTGCGTGTGAGTGCGTGTAAGGGTGTGTAAGTGCGTGTAAATGCGTGTAAGTTGGTGTAAGTGTGTTTAAGTACGTGTTTGTGCATGTAAGTACGTGTAAGTGTGTGTAAGTGCGTGTAAGTGCGTGTAAGTGCGTGTAAGTACGTGTAAGTTTGTGTAAGTGCGTGTAAGTGCGTGTAATTTTCTGTAAGTGCGTATAAGTACGTGTAAGTGCGTGTAAGTGCATGAAAGTATGTGTAAGTTTGTGCAAGTACTTGTAAGTGTGTGTAAGTGTGTATAAATGCGTATAAGTTATTGTACGTGCATGTGAGTGTGTGTAAGTGCGTGTAAGTGTGTGTAATTGTGTTTAAGTGCGTGTATGTGCATGTAAGTGCATGTAGGTTTGTGTTAATTCATGTTAGTACGTGTAAGTGTGTGTAAGTACATGTAAGTACGTGTAAGTATGTTTTAGTGTGGGTAAGTACATGTAAGTTCATGCAAGTGCGTGTAAGTGTGTGTAAGTGCATGTAAGTATTTGTGAGTTTGTGTCATTGCATGTAAGTGCGTGTAAGTATGTGTAGGGGCGTGTAAGTGCGTGCAAGTGTGTGTAAGTGTGTGTGACTGTGTGTCAGTGCGTATAAGTGCGTGTAAGTGCTCATCCGAGGGTGTAAGTGCGTGTAAGTGTGTGTAAGTACGTGTTAGTGTGTGTAAGTACATGGAAGTGGATGTAAGTATGTTTAAGTGCGCCTAAGTGCGTGTAAGTGGGTGTAAGTGCATGTACGTTCGTGTAAAGGTGTGTAATTGTGTGTAAGTGCGTGTAAGAATGTGTAAGTGTGTGTAGGTACGTGTAAGTACGTGTAAGTGCAAATAAGCACGTGTAAGTGCATGCAAGTGTGTGTAAATATGTGTAAGGACGTGTAAGTGCGTGTAAGTGCGTGCAAGTGCGTGTAAGTACGTGTAAGTACGTGTAAATGCGTGTAAGTGCATGCAAGTGTGTGTAAATATGTGTAAGGACGTGTAAGTGCGTGTAAGTGCGTGCAAGTGCGTGTAAGTACGTGTAAGTACGTGTAAATGCGTGTAAGTACATGTAAGTGCGTGTACGTTTGTGTAAGTGCATGTAAACATGTGCTAGTTCGTCTAGGTGAATGTAAGTTTGTGTAAGTGTGTGTAAGTGCGTATAAGTGCGTGTAAGTGCGTGTAATTATGTATAAGTGCATGTAAGTGTGTGAAAGTACATGTAAGTGCGTGTAAGTACGTGTATGTTTGTGTGAGTGCGTGTAAGTGACCTTAAGTACGTGTAAGTATGTGTAAGTGCAAGAAAGTGCGTGTAAGTACGTGCAAGTACATGTAAGCATGTGTAAGTGCATGTAAGTGTGTACACGTGTGTGTAAGTGGGTGTAAGTGCGTGTAAGTGTGTTAGTGCATGTAAGCACGTGTAAGTGCGTGTACGTACCTGATTGCAGTGTGATGCAAACTGGTTGTGGAGTGGTGCAAACTGGTTGGGGAGTGGTGCAAACTGGTTGCGGAGTGGTGCAAACATGTTGCGGAATGGTGCAAACTGATTGCGGTGTGGTGCAAACTGGTTGTGGAGTGGTGCGAACTGGTTGCGGAGTGGTGCCAACTGGTTGCGGAGTGGTGCGGACTGGTTGCGGAGTGGTGCGAACTGGTTGCGGAGTGGTGCGAACTGGTTGCGGAGTGGTGTGGACTGGTTGTGGAGTGGTGCAAACTGGTTGCGGAGTGGTGCGAACTGGTTGTGGAGTGGTGCGATCTGGTTGCGGAGTGGTGCGAACGGTTTGCGGAGTGGTGCGAACTGCTTGCGGAGAGGTGTGAACTGGTTGCGGAGTGGTGCAAACTGGTTGCGGAGTGGTGTGAATTGGTTGCGGAGTGGTGCGAACTGGTTGCGGAGTGGTGCAAACGAGTTGCGGAATGGTGCGAACAGGTTGAGGAGTGGTGCGAACTGGTTGCAGAGTGGTGGAAACTGGTTGCGGAGTGGTGCAAACTGGTTGCGGAGTGGTGTGAACTGGTTGCTGAGTGGTGGGAACTGGTTGAGGAGCGGTGCGAACTGGTTGTGAAGTGGTGCAAACAGGTTGCGGAGAAGTGGGAACTGGTTGAGGAGTGGTGCAAACAGGTTGCGTTGTGGTGAGAACTGGTTGCGGAGTGGTGCCAACTGGTTGTGGAGTGGTGCGAACTGGCTGCGGATTGGTGCAAACTGGTTGCGGAGTGGTGCGAACTGTTTGCGGAGTGGTGCAAACTGGTTGCGGAGTGGTGCGACCTGGTTGCGCAGTGGTACAAACTGGTTGTGGAGTGGTGCGAACTGGTAATGGAGTGATGCGCACAGGTTGCGTAGTTGTGCGAACTGGTTGCGGAGTGGTGCAAACTGGTTGCGGAGTGGTGGGAACTGGTTGCGGAGTGGTGCAACCTAGTTGCAGAGTGGTGCGAATTGGTTACGGAATGGTACGAGCTAGTTGCGGTGTGGTGCGAACTGGTTTCGGAGTGGTGCGAACTGGGTGCGGAGTGGTGCGAACTGGTTGCCGAGTGGTGCGAACTGGTTGCGGAGTGGTGCGAACTGGTTGCGGAAAGGTGCGAACTGGTTGCGGAGTGGAGCAAACTGGTTGCGGAGTGGTGCGGACTAGCTGCGGACTGGTGCAAACTGGACGCGGAGTGGTGCGAACTGGCTGCCGAGTGGTGCGAACTAGTTGCGGAGGGGTGCGAACTGGTTGCGGAGTGGAGCAAACTGGTTGCGGAGTGGTGCGGACTAGCTGCGGACTGGTGCAAACTGGACGCGGAGTGGTGCGAACTGGCTGCCGAGTGGTGCGAACTAGTTGCGGAGGGGTGCGAACTGGTTGCGGAGTGGAGCAAACTGGTTGCGGAGTGGTGCGGACTAGCTGCGGACTGGTGCAAACTGGACGCGGAGTGGTGCGAACTGGCTGCCGAGTGGTGCGAACTAGTTGCGGAGGGGTGCGAACTGGTTGCGGAGTGGAGCAAACTGGTTGCGGAGTGGTGCGGACTAGCTGCGGACTGGTGCAAACTGGACGCGGAGTGGTGCGAACTGGCTGCCGAGTGGTGCGAACTAGTTGCGGAGGGGTGCGAACTGGTTGCGGAGTGGAGCAAACTGGTTGCGGAGTGGTGCGGACTAGCTGCGGACTGGTGCAAACTGGACGCGGAGTGGTGCGAACTGGCTGCCGAGTGGTGCGAACTAGTTGCGGAGGGGTGCGAACTGGTTGCGGAGTGGAGCAAACTGGTTGCGGAGTGGTGCGGACTAGCTGCGGACTGGTGCAAACTGGACGCGGAGTGGTGCGAACTGGCTGCCGAGTGGTGCGAACTAGTTGCGGAGGGGTGCGAACTGGTTGCGGAGTGGAGCAAACTGGTTGCGGAGTGGTGCGGACTAGCTGCGGACTGGTGCAAACTGGACGCGGAGTGGTGCGAACTGGCTGCCGAGTGGTGCGAACTAGTTGCGGAGGGGTGCGAACTGGTTGCGGAGTGGAGCAAACTGGTTGCGGAGTGGTGCGGACTAGCTGCGGACTGGTGCAAACTGGACGCGGAGTGGTGCGAACTGGCTGCCGAGTGGTGCGAACTAGTTGCGGAGGGGTGCGAACTGGTTGCGGAGTGGAGCAAACTGGTTGCGGAGTGGTGCGGACTAGCTGCGGACTGGTGCAAACTGGACGCGGAGTGGTGCGAACTGGCTGCCGAGTGGTGCGAACTAGTTGCGGAGGGGTGCGAACTGGTTGCGGAGTGGAGCAAACTGGTTGCGGAGTGGTGCGGACTAGCTGCGGACTGGTGCAAACTGGACGCGGAGTGGTGCGAACTGGCTGCCGAGTGGTGCGAACTAGTTGCGGAGGGGTGCGAACTGGTTGCGGAGTGGAGCAAACTGGTTGCGGAGTGGTGCGGACTAGCTGCGGACTGGTGCAAACTGGACGCGGAGTGGTGCGAACTGGCTGCCGAGTGGTGCGAACTAGTTGCGGAGGGGTGCGAACTGGTTGCGGAGTGGAGCAAACTGGTTGCGGAGTGGTGCGGACTAGCTGCGGACTGGTGCAAACTGGACGCGGAGTGGTGCGAACTGGCTGCCGAGTGGTGCGAACTAGTTGCGGAGGGGTGCGAACTGGTTGCGGAGTGGAGCAAACTGGTTGCGGAGTGGTGCGGACTAGCTGCGGACTGGTGCAAACTGGACGCGGAGTGGTGCGAACTGGCTGCCGAGTGGTGCGAACTAGTTGCGGAGGGGTGCGAACTGGTTGCGGAGTGGAGCAAACTGGTTGCGGAGTGGTGCGGACTAGCTGCGGACTGGTGCAAACTGGACGCGGAGTGGTGCGAACTGGCTGCCGAGTGGTGCGAACTAGTTGCGGAGGGGTGCGAACTGGTTGCGGAGTGGAGCAAACTGGTTGCGGAGTGGTGCGGACTAGCTGCGGACTGGTGCAAACTGGACGCGGAGTGGTGCGAACTGGCTGCCGAGTGGTGCGAACTAGTTGCGGAGGGGTGCGAACTGGTTGCGGAGTGGAGCAAACTGGTTGCGGAGTGGTGCGGACTAGTTGCGGACTGGTGCAAACTGGTCGCGGAGTGGTGCGAACTGGTTGCGGAGTGGTACGAACTGGTTGCGGAGTGGTGCGAACAAGTTGCGGAATGGTGCGAACTGGTTGCAGAGTGGTGCGAACTGGTTGAGGAAAGGTGCAAACTAGTTGCGGAATGGTGCGAACTGGTTGCGGAGTGGTGTGAACTGGTTGCGGAGTGGTACGAACTATTGCGGAGTTGTGCGAACTGGTTGCAGAGTGGTGCCAACTGGTTGCGGAGTGGTGCGAACTGGTTGCGTAGTGGTGCAAACAGGTTGCGGAGTGGTGCGGACTTCTTGCGGAGTGGTGCGAACTGGACGCAAATGTGCGAACTGGCTGCGGGGTGGTGCGAACTGGTTGTTGAATGGTGCGAACTAGTTGCGCAGTGGTGTGAACGGGTTGCGGAGTGGTGCGAACTGGTTGCGGAGTTGTGCAAACTGGTTGCGGAGTGGTGCAAACTGGTTGCGGTGTGGTGAGAACTAGTTGCGGAGTGGTGGAAACTGGTTGCAAAGTGGTGGGAACTGGTTGCAGAGTGTTGTGAACTGGTTGCGGAGTGGTGCAAACTGGTTGCGGAGTGGTGCGAACAGGTTTCGGAGTGGTGCAAACTGGTTGTGGATTGGTGCAAACTGGTTGCGGAGGGGTGCGAACTGGTTGCGGAGTGGTGCGACCTGGAGGCCGAGTGGTGCAAACCGGTTGCGCAGTGGTGCGAACTGGTAGCAGAGTGGTGCGAACTGGTTGCGTAGTGGTGCGAACTGGTTGCAGAGTGGTGCGAACCAGTTGCGCAATGGTGCGAACTGGTTGCAGAGTGGTGCGAACTGGTTGAGGAGTGGAGCGAACTGGTGGCGGAGTGGTGCGAACTGGTTGCGGAGTGGTGTGAACTGGTTACAGAGTGGTGCGAACTGGTTGCAAATGGTGCGAACTGGTTGCAGAGTGGTGCAAACTGGTTGCGGAGTGGTGCAAACAGGTTTCAGAGTGGTGCGAACGGGTTGTGGAGTGGCGCAAACTGGTTGGGGAGGGGTGCGAACTGATTGCGGAATGGTGCGGACTAGTTGCAGAGTGGTGCGAACCGGACGCGGAGTGGTGCAAACTGGCAGCGGAGTGGTGTGAACTGGTTGCGGAAGGGTGCGAACTGGTTGCAGAGAGGTACCAGCGGGTTGCAGAGTGGTGCAAACTGGTTGCAGAGTGGTGCGAACTAGTTTCAGAGTGGTGCGAACTGGTTGCAGACTGGTGCAAACTGGTTGCGGAGTGGTGCAAACGGGTTGCGGAGTGGTGCGAACTGGTGGCGGAGTGGTGCAAACGGGGTGCGGAGTGGGTCGAACTGGTTGCAGAGTGGTGCGAACTGGTTGCGGAGTGGTGCAAACTGGTTGCGGAGTGGTGCGAACTGGTTGCGGAGAGGTGCGAACTGGTTGCGGGGTGGTGCGAACTGGCTGCGAAGTGGTGCGAACTGGTTGCGGAGTAGTGCGAACTAGTTGCGGAGTGGTGCGAACTGGTTGTAGGGTGGTGTGAACTGGTTGCGGGGTGGTGCAAACTGGATGCGGAGTGGTGCAAACTGGTTGAGGAATGGTGCGAACTGGTTGCGGAGTGGTGCGAACAGTTTGCAGAGTGGTGTGAACTGGGTGCGGAGTGGTGCGAACTGGTTGCGGAGTGGCGGAACTGGTTGCAGAGTGGTGTAAACTGGTTGCGGAGTGGTGTGAACTGGTTGCGGAGTGATGCGATGTGGTTGTTGAGTGGTGCGAACTGGTTGCGGAGTGAACCAACTGGTCGCGGAGTGGTGCGAACTGCTTGCGGAGTGGTGTGAACTGGTTCCGGAATGGTGCGAACTGGGTGCAGAGTGATGCAAACGGGTTGCAGAGTGGTGCAAATTGGTTGCGGATTGGTGCGAGCTGGTTGCATAGTGGTGCGAACTGGTTGCCCAGTGGTGCGGACTGGTTGCAAAGTGATGCGAACTGGTTGCGGAGTGGTGCGAACGGGTTGCGGAGTGGTGCGAACTGGGTGCAGAGTGGTGCGAACTGGTCGCGGAGTGGTGCGAACTGCTTGCAGAGTGGTGTGAACTGGTTCCGGAATGGTGCGAACTGGGTGCAGAGTGATGCAAACGGGTTGCAGAGTCGTGCAAATTGGTTGCGGATTGGTGCGAGCTGGTTGCAGAGTGGTGCGAACTGGTTGCCGAGTGGTGCGAACTGGTTGCAGAGTGGTGCGAACTAGTTGCGGAGTGGTGCGAACTGGTTGCGCAGTGATGCGAACTGGCTTTGGAGTGGTGCGAACTGGTTGCGGGGTGGGTCGAACTGGTTGCAGAGTGGTCGGAACTGGTTGCGGAGTGGTGTGAACTGGTTCCGGAATGGTGCGAACTGGGTGCAGAGTGATGCAAACGGGTTGCAGAGTCGTGCAAATTGGTTGCGGATTGGTGCGAGCTGGTTGCAGAGTGGTGCGAACTGGTTGCCGAGTGGTGCGAACTGGTTGCGGAGTGGTGTGAACTGGTTGAGATGTGGTGCAAACTGGTTGCGGAGTGGTGCGACCTGGTTTCGGAGTGGTGCAAACCGGTTGCGGAGTGGTGCGAACAGGTTGCGGAGTGGTGCAAACTTGTTACGGAGTTGTGCAAACTGGTTGCAGAGTGGTGGGAACTAGTTGCAGAGTGGTGCAAACTGGCTGCGGGGTGGTGCGAACTGGTTGCGGAGTGGTGCGAACAGGTTTCGGAGTGGTGCGAACTGGTTGCGGAGTGGTGCGAACAGGTTTCGGAGTGGTGCGAACTGGTTGTGGATTGGTGCAAACTGGATACGGAGGGGTGCAAACTGGTTGCGGAGTGGTGCGAGCTGGTTGCGGAGTGGTGCGAACTGGTTGTGGAATGGTGCGGACTAGTTGCAGAGTGGTGCGAACCGGACGCGGAGTGGTGCAAACTGGCTGCGGAGTGGTGTGAACTGGTTGCGGAAGGGTGCGAACTGGTTGCAGAGAGGTACCAGCGGGTTGCAGAGTGGTGCAAACTGGTTGCAGAGTGGTGCGAACTAGTTTCAGAGTGGTGCGAACTGGTTGCAGACTGGTGCAAACTGGTTGCGGAGTGGTGCGACCTGGTTGCGGAGTGGTGCGAACTGGTTGCAGACTGGTGCAAACTGGTTGCGGAGTGGTGCGACCTGGTTGCGGAGTGGTGCGAACTGGTTGCAGACTGGTGCAAACTGGTTGCGGAGTGGTGCGACCTGGTTGCGGAGTGGTGCGAACTGGTTGCAGACTGGTGCAAACTGGTTGCGGAGTGGTGCGACCTGGTTGCGGAGTGGTGCGAACTGGTTGCAGACTGGTGCAAACTGGTTGCGGAGTGGTGCGACCTGGTTGCGGAGTGGTGCGAACTGGTTGCAGACTGGTGCAAACTGGTTGCGGAGTGGTGCGACCTGGTTGCGGAGTGGTGCGAACTGGTTGCAGACTGGTGCAAACTGGTTGCGGAGTGGTGCGACCTGGTTGCGGAGTGGTGCGAACTGGTTGCAGACTGGTGCAAACTGGTTGCGGAGTGGTGCGACCTGGTTGCGGAGTGGTGCGAACTGGTTGCAGACTGGTGCAAACTGGTTGCGGAGTGGTGCGACCTGATTGCGGAGTGGTGCAAACCGGTTGCGGAGTGGTGCGAACTGGTTGCGGAGTGGTGCGAACTGGTTGTGGAGTGGTGCAAACTGGTTGCGGAGTGGTGCAAACTGGTTGCGGAGTGATGCGACCTGGTTGTGGATTGGTGCGAACTGGTTGTGGAGTAGTGCGAACAGGTTGCGGAGTGGTGCAAACTGGATGCAGAGTGGTGTGAACTGGTTGCAGAGTGGTAAGAACTGGTTGCGGAGTGGTGCGAACTAATTGCGGAGTTGTGCGAACTGGTTGCGGAGTGGTGCGAACTGGTTGCGGGGTGGTGGGAACTGGTTGCGTAGTGGCGCAAACTGGTTGCGGTGTGGTGCGAACTGGCTGCGGAATGCTGCGATTTGCTTGCGGAGTGCTGCGAGCTGGTTTCGGAGTGGTGCGAAGTGTTGGCGGAGTGGTGCAAACTGGTTGCGGAGTGGTGCAAAGTTGTTGCGGAGTGATGGGAACCAGTTGCAGATTGGTCCAAACTGGTTTCGGAGTGGTGTGAACTGGTTGCGGAGTGGTGCGAACTGGTAGCGGAGTGGTGCAAACTGGTTGCGGAGTGGTGCGACCTGGTTGCGGAGTGGTGCGAACTGGATGCGGAGTGGTGCGAACTGGTTGCGGAGTGGTCAAAACTGGTTTCGGAGTGGTGCGAACTGGTTGCGGAGTCGTGCGAACTGGTTTTGGAGCGGTGTGAACTGGTTGCGGAGTGGTGCAAGCTTGTTGTGGAGTGGTGCAAATTGGTTGCGGAGTGGTGCGAACTGGTTGCGGAATGGTGCGAACTAGTTGCGGAGTGGTGCGAACTGGTTGCGGAATGGTGCGAACTAGTTGCGGAGTGGTGCGAACTGGTTGCGGAATGGTGCGAACTAGTTGCGGAGTGGTGCGAAGTGGCTTTGGAGTGGTGCGATCTGGTTACGGAGTGGTGGGAAATGGTCGCGGAATGGTGCGAACTGGGTGAAGAGTGGTGCAAACTGGTCGCAAAGTGGTGCAAATTGGTTGCGGATTCTTGCGAACTGGTTGCGGAGTGGTGCGACCTGGTTGCGGAGTGGTGAGGACTGGATGCGGAGTGGTGCGAACTGGATGCAGAGTGGTGCAAACTGGTTGCCGAGTGGTGCAACCTGATTGCCGTGTGGTGCAAACTGGTTGTGGAGTGGTGCGAACTGGTTGGGGAGTGGTGCGAACTGGTTGCGGAGTGGTGCGAACTGGTTGCAGAGTGGTGCAAACTGGTTGCCGAGTGGTGCAACCTGATTGCCGTGTGGTGCAAACTGGTTGTGGAGTGGTGCGAACTGGTTGGGGAGTGGTGCGAACTGGTTGCGGAGTGGTGCGAACTGGTTGCAGAGTGGTGCAAACTGATTGTGGTGTGGTGGAAACTGGTTTCGGAGTGGAGCGAACTGGTTGTGGAGTGGTGCGAACTGGTTGCGGAGTGGTGCGAAGTGGTTGCGGAGTGGTGCGAACTGGTTGCGGACTGGTGCGAACTGGTTGCGGAGAGGTGTGAACTGGCTGCGGAGTGGTGCGAACTGGTTGCGGAGTAGTGTGAGCGTGTTGCGGAGTGGTGCGAACTGGGTGCGGAGAGGTGCGAACTGGTTGCGGAGGGGTGCGAACTGGTTGCGGACTGGTGCGAACTGGTTGCGGAGTGGTACGAACTGGTTGCAGAGTGGTGCGAACTGGTTGCGGAGTGGTGCGAACTGGTTATGGAGTGGTGCAAACTGGTTGCAGAGTGGTGCGAACTGGTCAAGGAGTGGTGCGAACTGGTTGCGGAGTGGTGCGAACTGGTTGTGGAGTAGTGCGAACTGGCTGCAGAGTGGTGCGAACTGGTTGCCGAGTGATTCGAACTTGTTACGAAGTGGTGCGAACTGGTTGCGGAGGGGTGCGAACTGGATGCGGACTGGTGCGAACTGGTTGCGAAGTGGTGCAAACTGGCTGCCGAGTGGTGCGAACTAGTTGCGGAGTGGCGCCATCTGGTTGCGGACTGGTGCGAACTGGCTGCGGAGAGGTGCCAACTCGTTGTTGAGTGGTGCAAACTGGTTGAAGAGTGGTGCGAATTGGTTGCGTATTCGTGCGAACTGGTTGCAAACTGGTGCGAACTGGTTGCGGACTGGTGCGGACTGGCTGCAAAGTGATGCGAACTGGTTGCGGAGTGGTGCCAACTGGATGCGGAGTGGTACGAACTGGTTGCAGAGTGGTGCGAACTAGTTGCAGAGTGGTCCGAACTGGTTGCATAGTGGGGCAAACTGGTTGCGGAGTGGTGCGGACTGGATGCGGAGTGGTGCCAACTGGTTGCGGAGTGGTGCCAACTGGATGCGGAGTGGTACGAACTGGTTGCAGAGTGGTGCGAACTAGTTGCAGAGTGGTCCGAACTGGTTGCATAGTGGGGCAAACTGGTTGCGGAGTGGTGCGGACTGGATGCGGAGTGGTGCCAACTGGTTGCGGAGTGGTGCCAACTGGATGCGGAGTGGTACGAACTGGTTGCAGAGTGGTGCGAACTAGTTGCAGAGTGGTCCGAACTGGTTGCATAGTGGGGCAAACTGGTTGCGGAGTGGTGCGGACTGGATGCGGAGTGGTGCCAACTGGTTGCGGAGTGGTGCCAACTGGATGCGGAGTGGTACGAACTGGTTGCAGAGTGGTGCGAACTAGTTGCAGAGTGGTCCGAACTGGTTGCATAGTGGGGCAAACTGGTTGCGGAGTGGTGCGGACTGGATGCGGAGTGGTGCCAACTGGTTGCGGAGTGGTGCCAACTGGATGCGGAGTGGTACGAACTGGTTGCAGAGTGGTGCGAACTAGTTGCAGAGTGGTCCGAACTGGTTGCATAGTGGGGCAAACTGGTTGCGGAGTGGTGCGGACTGGATGCGGAGTGGTGCCAACTGGTTGCGGAGTGGTGCCAACTGGATGCGGAGTGGTACGAACTGGTTGCAGAGTGGTGCGAACTAGTTGCAGAGTGGTCCGAACTGGTTGCATAGTGGGGCAAACTGGTTGCGGAGTGGTGCGGACTGGATGCGGAGTGGTGCCAACTGGTTGCGGAGTGGTGCCAACTGGATGCGGAGTGGTACGAACTGGTTGCAGAGTGGTGCGAACTAGTTGCAGAGTGGTCCGAACTGGTTGCATAGTGGGGCAAACTGGTTGCGGAGTGGTGCGGACTGGATGCGGAGTGGTGCCAACTGGTTGCGGAGTGGTGCCAACTGGTTGCGGAGTGGTGCGAACTAGTTGCGGAGTGGTGCAAACTGGTTGCAGAGTGGTGCGAACTGATTGCGGAGTGGTGCGAACTGCTTGCGGAGTGGTGCAAACTGGTCGCGGAATGGTGCGAACTGGGTTGGGAGTGGTGTGAACTGGTTGCGGAGTTGTGCAAGTTGGTTGCGGATTCGTGCGAACTGAATGCACAGTGGTGCGAACTGGTTACCGAGTGGTGCGGACTGGATGCGGGGTGGTGCGAACTTGTTGCGGAGGTGTGGGATCTGGTTGCTGAGTGGTGCGAACTGGTTGCGGAGTGGTGCAAACGGGTTGCGGAGTGGGTCGAACTGGTTGCAGAGTGGTGCAAACTGGTCGCGGAGTGGTGTGAACTGGTTGCGGAGTGGTGCGAACTGGTTGCGTAGTGGTGCGAACTGGTTGCGGAGTGGTCAGAACTGGTTGCGGAATGGTGCGAACAGGTTGCGGAGTGGTGCGAACTCGATGGGGAGTGGTGCAAACTGGTTGCGGAGTGGGGCGAACTGGTTGCAGAGTGGTGCGAACGGTTTGCGGAGTGGTGTGAACTGGTTCCGGGGTGGCGGAAACTGGTTGTGGAGTGGTGCAAACTGGTTGGGGAGTGGTGCGAACTGGGTGCGGAGTGGTGCGAACTGGGTGCGGAGTGGTGCGAACTGGGTGCGGAGTGGTGCGAACTGGGTGCGGAGTGGTGCGAACTGGGTGCGGAGTGGTGCGAACTGGGTGCGGAGTGGTGCGAACTGGGTGCGGAGTGGTGCGAACTGGGTGCGGAGTGGTGCGAACTGGGTGCGGAGTGGTGCGAACTGGGTGCGGAGTGGTGCGAACTGGGTGCGGAGTGGTGCGAACTGGGTGCGGAGTGGTGCGAACTGGGTGCGGAGTGGTGCGAACTGGGTGCGGAGTGGTGCGAACTGGGTGCGGAGTGGTGCGAACTGGGTGCGGAGTGGTGCGAACTGGGTGCGGAGTGGTGCGAACTGGGTGCGGAGTGGTGCGAACTGGGTGCGGAGTGGTGCGAACTGGGTGCGGAGTGGTGCGAACTGGGTGCGGAGTGGTGCGAACTGGGTGCGGAGTGGTGCGAACTGGGTGCGGAGTGGTGCGAACTGGGTGCGGAGTGGTGCGAACTGGGTGCGGAGTGGTGCGAACTGGGTGCGGAGTGGTGCGAACTGGGTGCGGAGTGGTGCGAACTGGGTGCGGAGTGGTGCGAACTGGGTGCGGAGTGGTGCGAACTGGGTGCGGAGTGGTGCGAACTGGGTGCGGAGTGGTGCGAACTGGGTGCGGAGTGGTGCGAACTGGGTGCGGAGTGGTGCGAACTGGGTGCGGAGTGGTGCGAACTGGTTTCGGAGTGGTGCGAACTGGTTGCGGAGTGGTGCCAAGTGGTTGCGGAGTGGTGCGAACTGGTTGCGGAGTGGTGCGAACTGGTTGCAGAGATGTGTGAACTGGTTGCGGAGTGGTGCGAACTGGTTGCGGAGTAGTGTGAGCGTGTTGCGGAGTGGTGCCAACTGGTTGCGGAGAGGTGCGAACTGGTTGCGGAGGGGTGCGAACTGGTTGCGGACTGGTGCGAACTGGATGCGGAGTGGTACAAACTGGTTGCAGAGTGGTGCGAACTGGTTTTGGAGTGGTGCGAACTGGTTATGGCGTGGTGCGAACTGGTTGCAGAGTGGTGCGAACTGGTCGCGGAGTGGTGCGAACTGGTTGCTTAGTGGTGCCAACTGGTTGTGGAGTGGTGTGGACTGGCTGTGGAGTGGTGTGAATTTGTTGCGGAGTGGTGCAAACTGGTTGTGGAGTGGTGCGATCTGATTGCGGAATGGTGCGAATGGTCTGCGGAGTGGTGCGAACTGCTTGCGGAGTGGTGTGAACTGGTTGGGAGTCGTGCGAACTGGTTGCGGAGTGGTGTGATTTGGATGTTGAGTGGTGCAAACTGGTTGCGGAGTGGTGCGAACTGGTTGCGGGGTGGTGCGAACTGGTTGCGGGGTGGTGCGAACTGGCTATGGATTGGTGCAAACTGGTTGCGGACTAGTGCGAACTGGTTGCGGAGTGCTGCGAACTGGTTGCGGTGTGGTGCCAACTGATTGCGGAGTGGTGCGAACGGGTTACGGTGTGGTGTGAACTGGTTGCGGAGTGGTGCGAACTGGTTGGGGAGTGGTGCGAACTGTGTGCTGAGTGGTGCAAACTGGTTGCGGAGTGGTGCGAACTGGTTGCGGAGTGGTGCAAACTGGCTGCCGTGTGGTGCAAACTAGTTGCGGAGTGGTGCAAACTGGTTGCAGAGTCGTGCGAACTGATTGCGGAGTGGTATGAAGAAGTTGCGGAGTGGTGCGAACTGCTTGCGGAGTGGTGCGAACTGGTCGCGGAATGGTGTGAACTGGGTTCGGAGTGGTGTGAACGGGTTGCGGAGTGGTGCGAACTGATTGCGGAGTGGTATGAAGAAGTTGCGGAGTGGTGCGAACTGCTTGCGGAGTGGTGCGAACTGGTCGCGGAATGGTGTGAACTGGGTTCGGAGTGGTGTGAACGGGTTGCGGAGATGTGCAAGTTGGTTGCTGGTTCGTGCGAAATGGTTGCGCAGTGGTGCAAACTGGTTACCGAGTGGTGCGGACTGGATGCGGGGTGGTGCGACCTGGTTGTGGAGTGGTGCAAACTGGTTGCGGAGTGGTGCGAACGGGTTGCGGAGTTGTGCAAGTTGGTTGCTGGTTCGTGCGAAATGGTTGCGCAGTGGTGCAAACTGGTTACCGAGTGGTGCGGACTGGATGCGGGGTGGTGCGACCTGGTTGTGGAGTGGTGCAAACTGGTTGCGGAGTGGTGCAAACTGATTGTGGAGTGGTGCTAACGGTTTGTGGTGTGGTGTGAACTGGTTGCGGAGTGGTGCGAACTGGTTGGGGAGTGGTGCGAACTGGTTGCGGAGTGGTGCAAACTGGTTGCAGAGTGGTGCGAACTGGTTGCGGAGTGGTGCGAACTGGCTGCTGAGTGGTGCAAACTAGTTGCGGAGTGGTGCAAACTGGTTGCAGAGTGGTGCGAACTGATTGCGGAGTTGTATAAACAAGTTACGGAGTGGTGTGAACTGCTTGCGGAGTGGTGCGAACTGGTCGCGAAATGGTGCGAACTGGGTCGAAGTGGTGTGAACTGGTTGCATAGTTGTGCAAGTTGGTTGCGGATTCGTGCGAACTGGTTGCGCAGTGGTGCGAACTGGTTACCGAGTGGTGCGGACTGGATGCGGGGTGGTGCGAACTTGTTGCGGAGTGGTGCGATCTGGTTGCTGAGTGGTGCGAACTGGTTGCGGAGTGGTGCAAACTGGTTGTGGAGTGGGTAGAACTGGTTGCCGAGTGGTGCGAACTGGTCGCGAAATGGTGCGAACTGGGTGCGCGGTGGTGCTAACTGGTTGCGGAGTGGGTAGAACTGGTTGCCGAGTGGTGCGAACTGGTCGCGAAATGGTGCGAACTGGGTGCGCGGTGGTGCTAACTGGTTGCGGAGTGGGTAGAACTGGTTGCCGAGTGGTGCGAACTGGTCGCGAAATGGTGCGAACTGGGTGCGCGGTGGTGCTAACTGGTTGCGGAGTGGGTAGAACTGGTTGCCGAGTGGTGCGAACTGGTCGCGAAATGGTGCGAACTGGGTGCGCGGTGGTGCTAACTGGTTGCGGAGTGGGTAGAACTGGTTGCCGAGTGGTGCGAACTGGTCGCGAAATGGTGCGAACTGGGTGCGCGGTGGTGCTAACTGGTTGCGGAGTGGGTAGAACTGGTTGCCGAGTGGTGCGAACTGGTCGCGAAATGGTGCGAACTGGGTGCGCGGTGGTGCTAACTGGTTGCGGAGTGGGTAGAACTGGTTGCCGAGTGGTGCGAACTGGTCGCGAAATGGTGCGAACTGGGTGCGCGGTGGTGCTAACTGGTTGCGGAGTGGGTAGAACTGGTTGCCGAGTGGTGCGAACTGGTCGCGAAATGGTGCGAACTGGGTGCGCGGTGGTGCTAACTGGTTGCGGAGTGGGTAGAACTGGTTGCCGAGTGGTGCGAACTGGTCGCGAAATGGTGCGAACTGGGTGCGCGGTGGTGCTAACTGGTTGCGGAGTGGGTAGAACTGGTTGCCGAGTGGTGCGAACTGGTCGCGAAATGGTGCGAACTGGGTGCGCGGTGGTGCTAACTGGTTGCGGAGTGGGTAGAACTGGTTGCCGAGTGGTGCGAACTGGTCGCGAAATGGTGCGAACTGGGTGCGCGGTGGTGCTAACTGGTTGCGGAGTGGGTAGAACTGGTTGCCGAGTGGTGCGAACTGGTCGCGAAATGGTGCGAACTGGGTGCGCGGTGGTGCTAACTGGTTGCGGAGTGGGTAGAACTGGTTGCCGAGTGGTGCGAACTGGTCGCGAAATGGTGCGAACTGGGTGCGCGGTGGTGCTAACTGGTTGCGGAGTGGGTAGAACTGGTTGCCGAGTGGTGCGAACTGGTCGCGAAATGGTGCGAACTGGGTGCGCGGTGGTGCTAACTGGTTGCGGAGTGGGTAGAACTGGTTGCCGAGTGGTGCGAACTGGTCGCGGAATGGTGCGAACTGGTTGCGGAGTGGTGCGAACTGGTTGCGGAGTGGTGCGAACTGGTTACGGAATGGTGCGAACTGGTCGCGGAGTGGTGCGGGCTGCTTGCGGAGTGGTGCGAACTGGTTAAGGAATGGTGCGAAATGGGTGCGTTGTGGTGCGAACTGGTTGCGAGTGGTGTAAATTGGTTGTGGATTCGTGCGAAATGGTTGCGGAGTGGTGCAAACTGGTTGTGGAGTTGTGCGGACTGGATGCGGAGTGGTGCGAACTGGTTGCGGACTGGTACGAACTGGTTGCGCAGTGGTGCGAACTGGTTGCCGAGTGGTGCAAACGGATTGCGGTGTGGTGCAAACTGGTTGTGGAGTTGTGCGAACTGGTTGTGGAGTGGTGCGAACTGCTGCGGAGTGGTGCGAACTGGTTGCAGAGTGGTGCAAACTGGTTGCAGAGTGGTGCGGACTGGTTGCGGAGTGGTGCGAACTGGTTGCGGAGTGGTGCTAACTGGTTGCGGAGTGGTGCACACACAGTGAAATCCGTTTGGTCATGGTTTGTGACATATGCCTACTTTAGTTTGTTCTTGTACATGGTTACCACGCCGTGTCACTATGTATCGAACGTCTTTGTGCTTTCTAGTTGATAGCTAGTGTTCCCAAACCGTTGTTAGCCCCTCTCAATATCTCTGACTCTTGTTGTGAGTTGTCAACTTTGACCACATGAAGTACAATTCTTTGGTCATGGTCAGTAACATATGCATACTTTGGTTGGTCCCTGTGCATTGTAGCCACACCGTGCCACTGCATATTGAAGATACTTGCACTTGCTAGTCGATACCTAGTATTTAGAAACCATTATTGTCCACCCTGACCATTTGTGACTCGTGTTATGAGCTGTCAAAGTTTACCACACATGCTGACATTCTTCGGTCATTGTCAGTGACATATGCATACCTTGGTTGGTCAGCGTGCATGGTATCCACACCGTGCCACAACGTATTGAAGGTCGTTGTGCTTGCTGGTTGATACATAGTGTTCCCAAATAATTGTTTCCCCCTCTGACTAATTGTGACTCGAATTATGAGCTGTCAATGTTGAACACACACAGCGGAATTCTTTGGTCAAAGGCACACCGTGCCACTACNTGACCATTTGTGACTCGTGTTATGAGCTGTCAAAGTTTACCACACATGCTGACATTCTTCGGTCATGGTCAGTGACATATGCATACCTTGGTTGGTCAGCGTGCATGGTATCCACACCGTGCCACAACGTATTGAAGGTCGTTGTGCTTGCTGGTTGATACATAGTTTTCCCAAATAATTGTTTCCCCCTCTGACTAATTGTGACTCGAATTATGAGCTGTCAATGTTGAACACACACAGCGGAATTCTTTGGTCAAAGGCACACCGTGCCACTACGTATAGACATGTGCATCCTTTGGTTGGTCACTATGACCAAACGAATTTCACAGTGTGTGGTCAATATTGAAAACTCGTATAATGAGTCACAAATGGTCTGATGGAAAAGCAATGGGCTGGGAATACTAGTTGTCAACTAGCAAGTACGAAGAACTTCAACAAGTAGTGGAACGGTTTGGCTAGCGTGCAATGTGACCAACCAAAGGATGAATACGTCACTGACTATGACCGAAGAATTCCACTATGTGTGGTCAACATTGACAACTCANTATGAGCTGTCAATGTTGAACACACACAGCGGAATTCTTTGGTCAAAGGCACACTGTGCCACTACGTATAGACATATGCATCATTTGGTTGGTCACTATGACCAAACGAATTTCACAGTGTGTGGTCAATATTGAAAACTCGTATAATGAGTCACAAATGGTCTGATGGGGAAGCAATGGGCTGGGAATACTAGTTGTCAACTAGCAAGTACGAATAACTTCAACAAGTAGTGGAACGGTTTGGCTAGCGTGCAATGTGACCAACCAAAGGATGAATACGTCACTGACTATGACCGAAGAATTCCACTATGTGTGGTCAACATTGACAACTCATAACAGGAGTCCCAGATTGTCAGATGGAGAGTCTATGGCTTAGGAACCCTATGTATTGACTAGAAAGGACAAAGAACTTCGCTACGTAGTGGCACGGTGTGGCTTCTATGCACACCAAACAACCAAAATAGGTATATGTCACTTGCCATGACCAAAGAATTTCAATGTGGGTGGTCAGCATTCACCAACCATAACACGAGTCACAACGGTCAGGGAAGGAAACAATGGTCTGGGAATATCAGCTCTCAACTAGCAAGTACAATGGCCTTCAGTCAGTAGTAGCACGGTGTGGCTACCATGCACAATGATGGACAAAAGTAGGCATATGTACTGCCTTTGACCAAAGAAATCCGCTGTGTGTGGTCAACGTTGACAACTCATAATAGGAGACACAAATGATGAGAGGGGGGGACAATGGTTTGGGAACACCAAGTATCAACTGGCAAGCACAAGGACCTTTAATACGTTGTGACACAGTGTGGATACCATGCACGATGACCAACCAAAGTAGGCATATGTCACTGACCATGACCAAATAAGGTCACTAAGTGTGGTCAACTTTGACAACTCATAACACGAGTCACAAATGCTCAGGGAGGAAGATAATGGTTTGTGAATACTAGTTATTGACTATCAAGTACAAATAC
>SZWC01012017.1:44123-54894 GCA_023375785.1 Penium margaritaceum
ACAGTGGTCATAAACACAGTGGTCAGAAACATAGTGTTCAGAAACAAATTGGTCAGAAACACAATGTTCAGAAACACCCTGGTCAGAAACACACTGGTCAGAAACACAGTGGTCAGAACAACACTGGTCAGAAACACAGTGGTCAGAAACACAGTGGCAATAAACACACTGGTCAGAAACACAGTGGTCAGAAACACAGTGGCAATAAACACACTGGTCAGAAAGACAGTGGTCAGAAACACAATGGTCAGAAACACACTGGTCAAACACACAGAGGTAAGAAACACAATTCTCAGACACACACTGCTCAGAAACACACTGGTCCGAAACACAGTGGTCAGAAACACAGTGGTCAGAAACACAGTGGTCAGAAACAGAGTGGACAGAAACACGGTGGACAGAAACACAATGGTCAGAAACACAGCAGTCTGAGACACATTGGTGTGAAACACAGTGGTCAGAAACACAGTGGTCAGAAACACAGTGGTCAGAAACACAGTGGTCAGAAACACACTGGTTGGAAACACAGTGGACAGAACTACACGGGTCATATACACAGTTGTCAGAAACGTAGTGGTCACAAACAATGTTGTCAGAATCACGGTGGTCAGAAATACAGTGGTCATAAACACAGTGGTCAGAAACACAGTGGTCAGAAACACAGTGCTGAGAAACACACTGGTCAGAAACACAGTGGTCAGAAACACAGTGGTCAGAAACACACTAGTCAGAAACACAGTGTTCAGAAACACACTGGTCAGAAACACAGTGGTCAGAAACACAGTGGTCAGAAACACAGTACAGTGGTCATTAACGGTCATAGTGACACTGGTCAGAAACACACTGGTCAGAAACACAGTGGTCAGACACACAGTGATCAGAAACACACTGGTCAGAAACACAATGGTCAGAAACAAAGTGGTCATACACACGCTGGCCATAGACACACTGGTCAGAAACACAGTGGTCAAAAACACCGTGGTCCGAAACTCATTGTTCAGAAAGACACGGGTCAGAAACACAGTGGTCAGAAACACCGTGGTCAGAAACACAGTGGTAAATAACACAGTGGTCACAAACACTGTGGTCAGAAACACATTGGCCGGACACACAGTGGTCATTAACACAATGGTCCGAAAGCCTGTGGTCAGAAACACTCTGGTCAGAAGCACAGTAGTCCGAAACACAGTGGTCAGAAACACACTGTTCAGAAACACAGTGGTCAGAAACACAGTGGTCATTAACACAATGGTCCGAAAGCCTGTGGTCAGAAACACTCTGGTCAGAAGCACAGTAGTCCGAAACACAGTGGTCAGAAACACACTGTTCAGAAACACAGTGGTCAGAAACACAATGGTCAGAAAACCATTGGTCATAAACACAGTGGTCAGAAACATAGTTTTCAGAAACACACTGTTCAGAAACACAGTGGTCAGAAACACAATGGTCAGAAAACCATTGGTCATAAACACAGTGGTCAGAAACATAGTTTTCAGAAACACACTGTTCAGAAACACAGTGTTCAGAAACACCCTGGTAAGAAACACACTGGTCAGAAACACAGTGGTCAGAAACACACTGGTCAGAAAAACAGTGGTCAAAAACACAGTGGCAATAAACACACTGGTCAGAAAGATAGTGGTTAGAAACACAATGGTCAGAAAAACACTGGTCAAACACACAGTGGTAAGAAACACAATGTTCAGACACACACTGGTCAGAAACACACTGGTCAGAAAGATAGTGGTTAGAAACACAATGGTCAGAAAAACACTGGTCAAACACACAGTGGTAAGAAACACAATGTTCAGACACACACTGGTCAGAAACACACTGGTCAGAAAGACAGTGGTCAGGAACACAGTGGTCAGAAACACAGTGGTCTGAAACACAGTGGTCAGAAACACGGCGGACAGAAACACAATGGTCAGAAACACAGCAGTCTGAAACACATTGGTGTGAAACACAGGGGTCAGAAACACAGTGGTCAGAAACACACTGGTCAGAAACACAGTGGTCAGAAACACACTGGTTGGAAACACAGTGGAAATAACTACACGGGTCAGATACACAGTTGTCAGAAACGCAGTGGTCAGAAACAATGTTGTCAGAATCACAGTGGTCAGAAATACATTGGTCAGAAACACAGTGGTCAGAAACACAGTGGTCAGAAACACATTGGTGAGAAACACACTGGTCAGAAACACAGTGGTCAGAAACACAGTGGTCAGAAACACAGTGGTCAGAAACACATTGGTGAGAAACACACTGGTCAGAAACACAGTGGTCAGAAACACAGTGGTCAGAAACACAGAGGTTAGAAACACACTGGTCAGAAACACAGTGTTCAGAAACACACTGGTCAGAAACACAGTGCTCAGAAACACACTGGTCAGAAACACACTGGTCAGAAACACAGTGGTCAGAAACACAGTGGTCAGAAACACACTGGTCAGAAACACAGTGTTCAGAAACACACTGGTCAGAAACACAGTGCTCAGAAACACACTGGTCAGAAACACACTGGTCAGAAACACAGTGGTCAGAAACACAGTGGTCAGAAACACACTGGTCAGAAACACACTGGTCAAAAACGAAGTGGTCATACACACGCTGGCCATAGACACACTGGTTAGAAGCACAGTGGTCAAAAACACCGTGGTCCGAAACACATTGTTCAGAAACACACGTGTCAGAAACACAGTTGTCAGAAACACCGTGGTCAGAAACACACTCGTTAGAAACACACTGGTCAAAAACACACCGGTCAGAAACACACCGGTCAAAAACGCAGTGGTCAGAAACACACTGGTCAGAAACTCAACGGTCAGAAACACACTGGTCACGAACACACTGGTCAGCAACGCAGTGGTCAGAAACACAGTGGTCAGAAACACACTTATCGGAAACACACTGCTCTGAAACACAGTGGTCAGAAACACGGTGGTCAGAAACACAGTGGTAATAAGCACACCGGTCGGAAACACAGTGGTCAGAAGCGCACTGGTCAGAAACACGGTGGTCAGAAACACAGTGGTCAGAAACACGGTGGTCAGAAACACAGTGGTAATAAGCACACCGGTCGGAAACACAGTGGTCAGAAGCGCACTGGTCAGAAACACGGTGGTCAGAAACACAGTGGTCATAAACACACTGATCAGAAACACAGTGGTCAGAAACAAACTGGTCAGAAACGCTGTGGTCAGAAACACAGTGGTCAGAAACACACTGGTCAGAAACACACTGGTCAGAAACATACTGGTCGGAAACACTGTGGTCAGAAACACAGTGGTCAGAAACACGACAGTGGTCAACACAGTTGTCATAAACAAAGTGGTCATACACACGCTGACCATATACACACTGGTCAGAAACACTGTGGTCCGAAACACATTGTTCGGAAACACAATGGTCAGAAACACAGTGGTCAGAAACACTATGGTCAGAAACACACTGGTCAGAAACACACCGGTCACAAACACACCGGTCAGAAACACACCGGTCAAAAACACAGTGTTCAGAAATACAGTGGTCAGAACCACAGTGGTCAAAAACACTGTGGTCAGAAACACAGTGGTCAGAAACACACTGGTCAGAAACACACTGGTCATAAACACACTGGTCAGAAACATACTGGTCGGAAACACTGTGGTCAGAAACACAGTGGTCAGAAACACACTGGTCAAAAACACAGTTGTCATAAACAAAGTGGTCATACACACGCTGACCATATACACACTGGTCAGAAACACTGTGGTCCGAAACACATTGTTCGGAAACACACGGGTCAGAAACACAGTGGTCAGAAACACTATGGTCAGAAACACACTGGTCAGAAACACACCGGTCACAAACACACCGGTCAGAAACACACCGGTCAAAAACACAGTGTTCAGAAAGACAGTGGTCAGAAACACAATGGTCAGAAACACACTGGTCAAACACACAGAGGTAAGAAACACAATGCTCAGACACACACTGCTCAGAAACACACTGGTCAGAAAGACATTGGTCAGAAACACAGTGGTCAGAAACACAGTGGTCAGAAACAGAGTGGACAGAAACACGGTGGACAGAAACACATTGGTCAGAAACACAGCAGTCTGAAACACATCGGTGTGAAACACAGTGGTCAGTAACACAGT
The DNA here is from genome assembly GCA_023375785.1 of Penium margaritaceum. Classification (NCBI taxonomy): domain Eukaryota; kingdom Viridiplantae; phylum Streptophyta; class Zygnematophyceae; order Desmidiales; family Peniaceae; genus Penium; species Penium margaritaceum. Next base: position 48,269 of record SZWC01012017.1, read on the forward strand.
GGTCAGAAACACAGTGGTCAGAAACACAGTGGTCAGAAATACACTGGTTGAAAACACAGTGGACAGAACTACACGGGTCAGATACACAGTTGTTAGAAACGCAGTGGTCAGACACAATGTTGTCAGAATCACGGTGGTCAGAAACACACTGGTCAGAAACACACCGGTCACAAACACACCGGTCAGAAACACACCGGTCAAAAACACAGTGTTCAGAAATACAGTGGTCAGAACCACAGTGGTCAAAAACACTGTGGTCAGAAACATAGTGGTCATAAACACACTGGTCAGAAACACAGTGGTCAGAAACACACTGGTCAGAAACACACTGGTCAGAAACACAGTGGTCAGAAACACAGTGGTCAGAAACACACTGGTCAGAAACACACTGGTCAGAAACACAGTGGTCAGAAACACAGTGGTCAGAAACACAGTGGTCAGAAACACACTGGTCAGAAACACTGTGGTCATAAACACTCATGTCCAAAATACAGTGTTCTGAAACACAGTGGTCAGAAACACAGTGGTCAGAAACACACTGGTCAGAAAGACAGTGGTAAAAAACACAGTGGTCACAAACACCGTGGTCAGAAAGACAGTGGTCGCACACACAGTGGTCATAAACACAATGGTTCGAATTCCTCTTGTCAGAACACTCTGGTCAGAAGCATAGTAGTCAGAAACACAGTGGTCAGAAACACACTGTTCATAAACACAGTGGTCAGAAACACAATGGTCAGAAAAACAGTGGTCATAAACACAGTGGTCAGAAACATAGTGTTCAGAAACAAACTGGTAAGAAACACAGTGTTCAGAAACACCCTGGTCAGAAACACACTTGTCAGAAACACAGTGGTCAGAAACACACTGGTCACAAACACAGTGGTCAGAAACACAGTGGCTATAAACACACTGGTCAGAAACACAGTGGTCAGAAACACCCTGGTCAGAAACACACTTGTCAGAAACACAGTGGTCAGAAACACACTGGTCACAAACACAGTGGTCAGAAACACAGTGGCTATAAACACACTGGTCAGAAAGACAGTGGTCAGAAACACAATGGTCAGAAACACACTGGTCAAACACACAGTGATAAGAAACACAATGTTCAGACACACACTGGTCAGAAACACACTGGTCAGAAACACAGTGGTCAGAAACACAGTGGTCAAAAACACAGTGGTCAGAATCACAGTGGACAGAAACATGGTGGACAGAAACACAATGGTCAGAAACACAGTGGTCAAAAACACAGTGGTCAGAATCACAGTGGACAGAAACATGGTGGACAGAAACGCAATGGTCAGAAACACAGCAGTCTGAAACACATTGGTGTGAAACACAGTGATCAGAAACACAGTGGTCAGAAACACAGTGGTCAGAAACACAGTGGTCAGAAACACACTGGTTGGAAACACAATGGACAGAACTACACGGGTCATATACACAGTTGTCAGAAACACAGTGGTCAAAAACACAGTGGTCAGAATCACAGTGGACAGAAACATGGTGGACAGGAACGCAATGGTCAGAAACACAGCAGTCTGAAACACATTGGTGTGAAACACAGTGATCAGAAACACAGTGGTCAGAAACACAGTGGTCAGCAACACAGTGGTCAGAAACACACTGGTTGGAAACACAATGGACAGAACTACACGGGGCATATACACAGTTGTCAGAAACACAGTGGTCAGAAACAATGTTGTCAGAATGACAGTGGTCAGAAATACAGTGGTCAGAAACACAGTGGTAAGAAACACAGTGGTCAGAAACACAGTGGTCAGAAACAATGTTGTCAGAATGACAGTGGTCAGAAATACAGTGGTCAGAAACACAGTGGTAAGAAACACAGTGGTCAGAAACACAGTGGTGAGAAACACACGGGTCAGAAACACAGAGGTCAGAAACACTATGGTCAGAAACACACTGGTCAGAAACACACTGGTCAGAAACACACCGGTCAGAAACACACCGGTCAAAAACACAGTGTTCAGAAATACAGTGGTCAGAACCACAGTGGTCAGAAACACAGTGGTCAGAAACATAGTGGTCATAAACACACTGGTCAGAAACACACCGGTCAGAAACACACCGGTCAAAAACACAGTGTTCAGAAATACAGTGGTCAGAACCACAGTGGTCAGAAACACAGTGGTCAGAAACATAGTGGTAATAAACACACTGGTCAGAAATACAGTGGTCAGAAACACATTGGTCAGAAACACACTGGTCAGAAACACAGTGATCAGAAACACAGTGGTCAGAAACACGGTGGTCAGAAACACTGTGGTCGGAAACACACTGGTCAGAAACACAGTGGTCATAAACACAGTGGTCCGAAACATTGTGGTCAGAAACACTCTGGTCAGAAGCACAGTAGTCAGAAACACAGTGGTCAGAAACACACTGGTCAGAAACACACTGGTCAGAAACACAGTGGTCAGAAACACAGTGGTCAGAAACACAGTGGCCAGCAACACACTGGTCAGAAACACACTGGTCAGAAACACAGTGGTAAGAAACGCACTGGTCAGAAACACGGTGGTCAGAAACACAGTGGTCATAAACACACTGATCTGAAACACAGTGGTCAGAAACACAGTGGGCAGAAATGCAGTTGTCAGAAACAAACTGGTCAGAAACACAGTTGTCAGAAACAAACTGGTCAGAAACACAGTGGTCAGAAACACAGTGGTCAGAAACACACTAGTCAGAAACAGACTGGTCAGAAACACACTGGTCAGAAACACAGTGGTCGGAAACACAGTGGTCAGAAACACAGTGGTGAGAAACACACTGGTCAGAAACACAGCGGTCAGAAACACAGTGGTCAGAAACACAGTGCTGAGAAACACACTGGTCAGAAACACAGTGGTCAGAAACACGGTGGTCAGAAACACAGTGGTCAGAAACACACTGGTCAGAAACACTGTGGTCAGAAACATACATGTCAGAAATACAGTGTTGTGGAACACAGTGGTCAGAAACACAGTGGTTAGAAACACACTGGTCAGAAACACAGTGGTCAAAAACACAGAGGTCACAAACACTATGGTCAGAAACACACTCGTTGGACACACAGTGGTCATTAACACAATGGTCCGAAATACTGTGGTCAGAAACACTCTGGTCAGAAGCACAGTAGTCAGAAACACAGTGGTCAGAAACACACTGGTCAGAGACACAATGGTCAGAAACACAGTGTTCGGAAACACAGAGGTCAGAAACACACTGGTCAGAAACAAAGTGGTCATACACACGCTGGCCATAGACACACTGGTCAGAAACACAGTGGTCAAAAACACCGTGGTCCGAAACTCATTGTTCAGAAAGACACGGGTCAGAAACACAGTGGTCAGAAACACCGTGGTCAGAAACACACTGGTCAGAAACGCAGTGGTGAGAAGCACGCTGGTCAGAAACACACTGCTCAGAAACACAGTGGTCAGGAACACGGTGGTCAGAAACACAGTGTTCAGAAACACACTGCTCAGAAACACAGTGGTCAGGAACACGGTGGTCAGAAACACAGTGTTCAGAAACACACTGCTCAGAAACACAGTGGTCAGGAACACGGTGGTCAGAAACACAGTGTTCAGAAACACACTGCTCAGAAACACAGTGGTCAGGAACACGGTGGTCAGAAACACAGTGTTCAGAAACACACTGCTCAGAAACACAGTGGTCAGGAACACGGTGGTCAGAAACACAGTGTTCAGAAACACACTGCTCAGAAACACAGTGGTCAGGAACACGGTGGTCAGAAACACAGTGTTCAGAAACACACTGCTCAGAAACACAGTGGTCAGGAACACGGTGGTCAGAAACACAGTGTTCAGAAACACACTGCTCAGAAACACAGTGGTCAGGAACACGGTGGTCAGAAACACAGTGTTCAGAAACACACTGCTCAGAAACACAGTGGTCAGGAACACGGTGGTCAGAAACACAGTGTTCAGAAACACACTGCTCAGAAACACAGTGGTCAGGAACACGGTGGTCAGAAACACAGTGTTCAGAAACACACTGCTCAGAAACACAGTGGTCAGGAACACGGTGGTCAGAAACACAGTGTTCAGAAACACACTGCTCAGAAACACAGTGGTCAGGAACACGGTGGTCAGAAACACAGTGTTCAGAAACACACTGCTCAGAAACACAGTGGTCAGGAACACGGTGGTCAGAAACACAGTGTTCAGAAACACACTGCTCAGAAACACAGTGGTCAGGAACACGGTGGTCAGAAACACAGTGTTCAGAAACACACTGCTCAGAAACACAGTGGTCAGGAACACGGTGGTCAGAAACACAGTGTTCAGAAACACACTGCTCAGAAACACAGTGGTCAGGAACACGGTGGTCAGAAACACAGTGTTCAGAAACACACTGCTCAGAAACACAGTGGTCAGGAACACGGTGGTCAGAAACACAGTGTTCAGAAACACACTGCTCAGAAACACAGTGGTCAGGAACACGGTGGTCAGAAACACAGTGTTCAGAAACACACTGCTCAGAAACACAGTGGTCAGGAACACGGTGGTCAGAAACACAGTGTTCAGAAACACACTGCTCAGAAACACAGTGGTCAGGAACACGGTGGTCAGAAACACAGTGTTCAGAAACACACTGCTCAGAAACACAGTGGTCAGGAACACGGTGGTCAGAAACACAGTGTTCAGAAACACACTGCTCAGAAACACAGTGGTCAGGAACACGGTGGTCAGAAACACAGTGTTCAGAAACACACTGCTCAGAAACACAGTGGTCAGAAACACGGTGGTCATAAACACCATGGTCAGAAACACACTGGTCAGAAACGCAGTGGTGAGAAGCACGCTGGTCAGAAACACACTGCTCAGAAACACAGTGGTCAGAAACACGGTGGTCAGAAACACAGTGTTCAGAAACACACTGCTCAGAAACACAGTGGTCAGAAACACAATGGTCAGAAACACAGTGGTCTTAAACACAGTGGTCGGAAACATAGTGGTCAGAAACACACTGGTCAGAAACACAGTGGTCAGAAACACAATGGTCAGAAACACAGTGGTCTTAAACACAGTGGTCGGAAACATAGTGGTCAGAAACACACTGGTCAGAAACACAGTGGTCAGAAACACCCTAGTCAGAAACAGACAGGTCAGAAACACAGTGGTCAGAAACAAACCAGCCAGAAACATAGTGGTGAGAAACACACTGGTCAGAAAAACACTGGTCAGAAACACAGTGGTCAGAAACATACTGGTCAGAAATACGGTGGTGAGAAACACAGTCGTCAGAAACACAGTGGTCAGAAACACAGTGGTCATAAACACACTGGTGGGAAACACAGTGGTCACTAACCCAATGGTCATAAAGACACTGGTCAGAAACACAGTGGTAAGAAACAAAATGGTCAGAAGGACACTTGTCAGAACACACTGGTCAGAAACACAGTGGTCAGAAACACAGTGGTCTGAAATACAGTGTTCAGAAACACAGTGGTCTGAAACACAGTGGTCAGAAACGCAATGGTCAGAAACACAGCGGTCAGAAACACATTGGTCAGAAATGCACTGGTCAGAAACAAACTGGTCGCAAACACACTGGTCAGAAACACTGTGGTCCGAGACACATTGTTCGGAAACACACGGGTCAGAAACACAGTGGTCAGACACACACTGGTCAGAAACACAGTGGTCACAAATACAGTGGTCAGAAACACAGTGGGCAGAAACGCAGTGGTCAGAAACACAGTGGGCAGAAACGCAGTGGTCAGAAACACAGTGGGCAGAAACGCAGTGGTCAGAAACACAGTGGGCAGAAACGCAGTGGTCAGAAACACAGTGGGCAGAAACGCAGTGGTCAGAAACACAGTGGGCAGAAACGCAGTGGTCAGAAACACAGTGGGCAGAAACGCAGTGGTCAGAAACACAGTGGGCAGAAACGCAGTGGTCAGAAACACAGTGGGCAGAAACGCAGTGGTCAGAAACACAGTGGGCAGAAACGCAGTGGTCAGAAACACAGTGGGCAGAAACGCAGTGGTCAGAAACACAGTGGGCAGAAACGCAGTGGTCAGAAACACAGTGGTCAGAAACACACTAGTCAGGAACACACTGGTCAGAAACACAGTGGTCAGAAACATAGTGGTCAGAAACACACTTGTCAGAAACACACTGGTCAGAAACACAGTGGTTAGAAACTCAGTGGTCAGAAACACAGTGGTCGGAAACACAGTGGACAGAAACACGGTGGACAGAAACACAACGGTCAGAAACACAGCAGTCTGAAACACATTGGTGTGAAACACAGTGGTCAGAAACACAGTGGTCGGAAACACAGTGGACAGAAACACGGTGGACAGAAACACAACGGTCAGAAACACAGCAGTCTGAAACACATTGGTGTGAAACACAGTGGTCAGAAACACAGTGGTCAGAAACACAGTGGTCACGAACACAGTAGTCAGGAACACACTGGTTGGAAACACAGTGGACAGAACTACACGGGTCAGATACACTGTTGTCAGAAACGCAGTGGTGAGAAACAATGTTGTCAGAATCACAGTGGTCAGAAAAACAGTGGTCAGAAACACAGTGGTCAGAAACACAGTGGTCAGAAACACAGTGGTCAGAAACCCA
>SZWC01012018.1:20946-30952 GCA_023375785.1 Penium margaritaceum
TGTGCGCAATGCCTTGACAAAGTTGGCATGTGCCGCTGACCATGACCACAAAGTATACCAAGTTGTCTGGAAAATGTAATGATACTTAGGCGAAGCGGAGGGACAGAGGGGTCAGCTGCGGAAGCATCGGCGAAACTACAGACGGCTGACAGCGTGATGACATCATAATGAAGGGCAAGACACGGTTGCCTGTGGCAACCAAGTGCTGACAAGCTGAAGTGAGGAAGCAGAACGAGCGTGGGGGCGGTGCCAAAGGCACGAGCCTATCCGAAAGTGTGACTTGCGTGAGCGCAGTGCCGACAGGCACGGGCGCAGAAGTACAAAGGCGCCTCGACGAGGCAATGTGGGTGAGACTGAGCAAATCAAAGGAGCAACAAAGGGCAAAGCTGGTGAGAGCGAATGAAGGTAACGAGGGATGCAAGTACCACAGCTGTGAAGGAGGGCGAAGAGATCACACAGTGAGGCCACAGCCGTGATGGCGGACGCAGCTAAAGATGAGGCAAGCTCGATTGATATGAGTAGATAGCTGATAACAGAGGCAGAAAATACAAGGAGCACTGAACTACTTAAGTACTAGTCCTAGTCTCTACTATGGGGGACGATAGCCCAAGTGGTGCCGCAGCCGCTTGGCTGCTTCTGCCATGGAGGCAATGTGTGGAGCCGCTTCGTGGCTCGGCATGAACAAGAGAGGTGCNAGGCACGGGCGCAGAAGTACAAAGGCGCCTCGACGAGGCAATGTGGGTGAGACTGAGCAAAGCAAAGGAGCAATAAAGGGCAAAGCTGGTGAGAGCGAATGAAGGTAACGAGGGATGCAAGTACCACAGCTGTGAAGGCGGGCGAAGAGATCACACAGTGAGGCCACAGCCGTGATGGCGGACGCAGCGAAAGATGAGGCAAGCTCGATTGATATGAGTAGATAGCTGATAACAGAGGCAGAAAATACAAGGAGCACTGAACTACTTAAGTACTAGTCCTAGTCTCTACTATGGGGGACGATAGCCCAAGTGGTGCCGCAGCCGCTTGGCTGCTTCTGCCATGGAGGCAATGTGCGGAGCCGCTTCGCGGCTCGGCATGAACAAGAGAGGTGCGGGACATCGTGGAGGCACGTAGTCCTGGAGTGGTGCGCCGGTGTTGTTCAGCTACGCCCGTTTTTGGTATGTGGGCGAGAGAGCGCTTCTCCGCCACGTGAGCGCGGAGCGAGGTCCGGAGCGCTGGTTCTGAATGACCGTTATCATGCAACCGGCCGTTCGTGAAGTGTTGGTCAGGGAAACTCCGAACCAGTTCCTGTGTGGAGCCATCGTCGCGGGAATGAGCTGGTCACCGACAGAGGTTTTTGGTGTCCAATATTCGTATGCCCTTGCTTTGCCGCGGAGGGGCACTTGTGGAGTATGAGTCTCAGTTGGGGCCAGCTTGTGATATTGTGAGTGTATTCTGACACCCGCCCTCAATGTCACAAGTCTGATTATGTGTCTGAGAGGTGAGAGTCCAGGTGGTTGAAGTTGATGTGGTGGTGTGCTGGAGTTTCTGGTGGGAGACTGGCAAGAGGTTGCCCAGATGTGTGCACTGAAGTAGTTCCTCGCTGATCTGTAGGAATCAGGGATGCTGAGAGAGACACCCTGTGCTGAGCTGCTGACAGAGTGACCCTCTTCCATCCAGAGGTGGTTTTGGAGGAGAAGGCTTTCAGTATTCGGGGGGTGCTGCTGCAGTCCTCGCGTGTGCACCCAGAGGAACATGCGGCCCAAGAGGATGGAGTTCCAGAGGGCAAGAGCGAGTTCAGTACCGTCCGTTGTGGAGTGATTGGTGTTTAGGAGGTTGGTCCTAGTAGAAGATGCTGGGGGTGCTGATGAGTGATCCTGCTGGCTGAGATGCTGCTGTTGTCCTGCTTGTTGTTGATGAGGGAGGAGGTAGATGGTTGCTGCTGCTGCTGGTGAAGACACTGCGGATATGCAAGGTTCCTGGTTTCTTGATAGAGAGTGTGATGATACAGAAGGTGAAGGATCTGTAGAGAGTGAAAGGGTCATTGTCGTGGCGGCACCAGGGTTGTCTTGCTGCTGTGGCGTTGTGTTCCAGATGGTTGTCCCGTAGTTGAGAATCATGAAGTTGTTGAGCTCCTCCTTGGTGAAAAGTGGAGTGTTCGAGTAGAGTAGTAGTCCCATGGATGCAATGGTGTCTGGATAAGAAGAGGCGCCATCTGCTGCTGTAGAGTCCCATTCTTCTGAGAAGTAGTGATTGTTCCCTTTGTTCGAGGAGGAGGATGTCCGGATGGACGCTTGGGGAACTGAGCCTTTTGTGCCAGACCTTAACAAGGAGTAGGCTTGTGCAAGTAGTTGGCAGCGTCGGCGACGTGATTTTCTTTTTGACATGCGAGCATAGGATTGGTTGCTGGTGGCAGAGGGGGAGGCGGCATATGGCATGCAGTTGCCTGAGGATGTGGATGGTGGTGAATGCTTGCTGCACCCGGCTACGCAGAAGATGTTTCCAGAAAGAGGGGCTCGTGTGCTTTGGCGGTTAGAAAAAGAGGAGGTCATACAGTGGGGAGCTGTGGCTAGAGGGCTGTTTGTGCGTGGATACTGTTCAGGTTCTAAGGGTGATGAGAAGGTGCGGAGGCGGCCGGGTGAGGGAGATGATGCCGAGATGATCGTTTCAGGAGGAGAGTCATGGTCTTTGGTCAATTCAGGTAGGGGAATGCTGATGTGGGTGATGATAGTCGCTGAAGTTGCTACTTCTGAAGATGGCTGAGGATCAGGATGCTATGAACGCTGCTTCTGTTGCTTGTGCTGATGCCAGGCTGCTACTGCAAGGCAACCGAGTACGTAGAGGATCATGATGCCCCGTTGAAGGAGGAGACATACGTAGCGCTGCTGAGATGTGGAGACATTCTTGAAGAGGCTGAGGAGACTCAGCTGCTGTTGTTCATGTGTGGTGCCGTCACTGGGGGTTGTGCCCATACACGGCCCAGTGGTGGTGATGACACGATGTAGAAGGATGAAGAGCACATGAGGAGGCTTTTCTTGTGAGACCGGATGGCTGCTGCTGTTGGAGATGCTTGCTGGCGGATTGCCAGGTGCGCGCTTCGGCGGAGTGCTTCAGGCGTCAGGCGGTGACTGATGTAGGTGATGGCTGCTGCGAGGTTCTCAACGTTGTGCCCATACACAATGTTGTTGTCCTTGCAGTTGCGAGAGAAAATGAGAAGTGGAGATTCGGCTGACTGGAATGGGCGGTACGGCGCGGCGGAGGGACAGATGGGTCAGTTGCGGAAGCATCGGCGAAACTACAGAAAGCTGACAGCGTGATGACATCATCATGAAGGGCAAGACATGGTTTCCTGGGGCAACCAAGTACTGACAAGCTGAAGCGAGGAAGCAGAACAAGCGTGGGGACGGTGCCAAAGACACGAGCCTATCCGGAAGTGTGACTTGCGTGAGCGCAGTGCCGACAGGCACGGGCGCAGAAGTACAAAGGTGCCTTGACGAGGCGATGTGGGTGAGACTGAGCAAAGCAAAGGAGCGACAAAGGGCAAAGCTGGTGAAAGTGAATGAAGTTAACGAGGGATGCAATTACCACAGCTGTGAAGGTGGACGAAGAGATGACACAGTGAGGCCACAGCCGTGATGGCGGGCGTAGCGGAAGATGAGGCAAGCTCGATTGATATGAGTAGATAGCCGATAACAGAGGCAGAAAATGCAAGGAGCATTGAACTACTTAAGTACCAGTCCTAGTCTCTACTATGGGGGGCGATAGCCCAAGTGGTGCCGCAGCCGCTTGGCTGCATCTGCCATGGAGGCAGGGTGCGGAGCCGCTTCGCGACTCGGCACAAACAAGAGAGGTGCCGGACGTCGTGGAGGCACGTAGTCCTGGAGTGGTGCGCCGGTGTTGTTCAGCTACGTCCGTTTTTGGTACGTGGACGAGAGAGCGCTTCTCCGCCACGCGAGCGCGGAGCGAGGTCCGGAACGCTGGTTCTGGATGACCGTTATCATGCAACCGGCCGTTCCTGAAGTGTTGGTCAGGGAAACTCCGAACCAGTTCCTGTGTGGAGCCATCGTTGCGGGGATGAGCTGGTCACCGACAGAGGTTTTCGGTGTCCAATATTCGAATGCCCTTGCTTTGCCGCGGAGGGGCACTTGTGGAGTATGAGTCTCAGTTGGGGCACACCTGTGATATTGTGAGTGTATTCTGACACAAGTACCTTAAACGGCTATGAATCATAACACGAGTCAGCCACGGTCAGAGTGTCCAAACACAGTGCAGATATACTGGGCATGACCTTGCAGGTATAAACAAGGTAGAACACTGGTGGCTCGGTGTGGCTATTGTGCGCAATGCCTTGACAAAGTTGGCATGTGCCACTGACCATGAACAGAAAGGTTTCCAAGTGACTTTTTCTTCTATGAAGCATTACACGAGTCAGCCACGGTCAGAGTGTCCAATCACAGTTCACATGTGCTAGGCATGATCTTGCAGGTGCAGATAAGGTAGAATACAGGTGGCTTGACACGGCTATTGTGCGTAATGCCTTGACAAAGTTGGCATGTGCCACTGACCATGAACAGAAAGGTTTCCAAGTGACTTTTTCTTCTATGAAGCATTACACGAGTCAGCCACGGTCAGAGTGTCCAATCACAGTTCACATGTGCTAGGCATGATCTTGCAGGTGCAGATAAGGTAGAATACAGGTGGCTTGACACGGCTATTGTGCGTAATGCCTTGACAAAGTTGGCATGTGCCACTGACCATGAACAGAAAGGTTTCCAAGTGACTTTTTCTTCTATGAAGCATTACACGAGTCAGCCACGGTCAGAGTGTCCAATCACAGTTCACATGTGCTAGGCATGATCTTGCAGGTGCAGATAAGGTAGAATACAGGTGGCTTGACACGGCTATTGTGCGTAATGCCTTGACAAAGTTGGCATGTGCCACTGACCATGAACAGAAAGGTTTCCAAGTGACTTTTTCTTCTATGAATCATTACACGAGTCAGCCACGGTCAGAGTGTCCAATCACAGTTCAGATGTGCTAGGCATGACCTTGCAGGTGTAGATAAGGTAGAATACAGGTGGCTTGACACGGCTATTGTGCGTAATGCCTTGACAAAGTTGGCATGTGCCACTGACTATTATCATAAAGTTTACCAAATACCTTAAACGGCTATGAATCATAACACGAGTCAGCCACGGTCAGAGTGTCCAATCACAGTGCACATGTACTAGGCATGATCTTGCATGTGCAAACAAGGTAGAATACTGGTGGCTCGGTGTGGCTCTTGTGCGCAATGCCTTGACAGAGTTGGCATGTACCACTGACCATGACCACAAAGTTTACGAAGTACCTTAAACGGCTATGAATCATAACATGATTCAGCCACGGTCAGAGTGTCCAATCACAGTACAGATGTACTAGGCATGATCTTGCAGGTGCACAAAAGGTAGAATACTGGTGGCCCGGTGTGACTATTGTGCGCAATGCCTTCACAAAGCTGGCATGTGCCACTGACCATGACCACAAATGTATCCAAGTGACTTTTACTTCTATTGATCATAACACGAGTCAGCCACGGTCAGAGTGTCCAATCATAGTGCAGATACACTAGGCATGATCTTGCAGGTGTAACCAAGGTAAAATACTGGTGGCTTGGTGTGGCTATTGTTCGCAATGCCTTGACAAAGTTGGCATGTGCCACTGACCATGACCACAAATGTATCCAAGCGACTTTGACTTCTATGAATCGTAACACGAGTCAGCCACGGTCAGAGTGTCCAATCATAGTGCAGATATACTAGGCATGACCTTAGAAGTATAGAAAAGGTAGAATACTGGTGGCTCGGTGTGGCTATTGTGTGCAATGCCTTGACAAAGTTGGCATGTGCCACTGACCATGAACAAAAGTGTTTCCAAGTGACTTTTACTTCTATGAATCATAACACGTGTCAGCCATGGTCAGATTGTCCAATCACAGTTCAGATGTACTAGGCATGACCTTGCAGGTATAAGCATGGTAGACTACTGGTGGCTTGGCACGGCTATTCTGTGCAATGCCTTGACAAAGTTGGCATGTGCCACTGACCATTATTACAACATTTACCAAGTACCTTAAACGGCTAAGAATCATAACATGAGTCAGCCACGGTCAGAGTGTCCAATCACAGTGGACATGTACTAGGCATGACCTTGCAGGTGCAAAAAAGGTAGAATACTGGTGGCTCGATATCGCTATTGTGTGCAATGCCTTGACAAAGTTGGCATGTGCCGCTGACTATGACCACAGATGTATCCAAGTGACTTTTACTTCTATTGATCATGACACGAGTCAGCCACGGTCAGAGTGTCCAATCACAGTGCAGATATACTAGGCATGGTCTTGCAGTTGCAACCAAGGTAGAATACTGGTGGCTCGGTGTGGCTGTTGTGCGCAATGCCTTGACAAAGTTGGCATGTGCCACGGACCATGACCACAAATGTATCCAAGTGACTTTTACTTCTATGAATCGTAACACGAGTCAGCCACGGTCAGAGTGCCCAATCACAGTGCACATCTAATATGCATGACCTTGCTTGTAGAAACAGGGTAAAAAACCGGTGTCTTGGCACTGCTATTGTGCGCAATGCCTTGACAAAGTTGGCTGCTGCCACTGACCGTGACCACAAAGCTTACCAAGTACATTAAATGGATATGAATCAAAACACGAGTCAGCCACGGTCAGAGTGTCCAATAACAGTGCATATGTACTACGCATGATTTTTTCAGGTGCAAAGAAGGTAGAATACTGGTGGCTCGGTGTGGCTATTGTGCACAATGCCTTGACAAAGTTGGCATGTGCCACTGACCATGACCACAAATGCATCCAAGTGACTTTTACTTCTATTCATCGTAATACGAGTCAGCCACGGTTAAAGTGTCCAATCACAGTGCAGATATACTGGGCATGACCTTGCAGGTACAAACAAGGTAGAATACTGGTGGCTCGGTGTGGCTATTGTGCGCAATGCCTTGACAAAGTTGGCATGTGCCACTGACCATGACCACAAAGTTTACCAAGTGACTTTAGCTTCTACAAATCGTAACACGAGCTAGCCACGGTCAGAGTGCCCAATCACAGCGTGCATCTATAATGCATGACCTTGTAGGTATAAACAAGGTAGAATACTGGTTGCTCGGTGTGGCTATTGTGCACAATGCGTTGACAACGTTGGCCTGTGCAACTGACCATGACCACACAGTTTCCCAAGTGACCTTAAACGGCTATGAATCATAACACGAGTCAGCCACGGTCAGAGTGTGCAATCACACTACAGATATGCTGGGCATGATCTTGCAGGTACAAACAAGGTACAATACTGGTGGGTCCGTGTGGCTATTGTGCGCAATGCCTTGATAAAGTTAGCATGTGCCACTGACCATGACCACAAAGTTTACGAAGTACCTTAAACGGCTATGAATCATAACACGAGTCAGCCACGGTCAGAGTGTCCAATCACATGACAGATGTACTAGGCATGATCTTACTGGTACAAACAAGGTACAATACTGGTGGCTTGGTGTGGCTATTGTGCGCAATGCCTTGACAAAGTTGGCATGTGCCACTGACCATGACCACAAAGTTTACCAAGTACCTTAAACGGCTATGAATAGTAACACGAGTCAGCCACAGTTAGAGTTCCAATCACAGTGCAGATGTGCAGGCATGATCTTGCAGGTGCAAACAAGGTAGAATACTGGTGGCCCGGTGTGGCTATTGTGCGCAATGCCTTGACAAAGCTGGCATGTGCCACTGACCATGACCACAAAAGTATCCAAGTGACTTTTACTTCTATTGATCATAACACGAGTCAGCCACGGTCAGAGTGTCCAGTCACAGTGCAGATACACCTGGCATGACCTTGCAGGTACAAACAAGGTAGAATACTGGTGGCTCGGTGTGGCTATTGTGCGCAATGCCTTGACAAAGTTGGCATGTGCCACTAACCATGACCACAAATGTATACAAGTGACTTTTACTTCTATTGATCATAACACGAGTCAGCCACGGTCAGAGTGTCTAATCACAGTGCAGATGTACTAGGCATGATCTTACAGGTACAAACAAGGCAGAATACTGGTGGCTCGGTGTGGCTATTGTGCGCAATGCCTTGACAAAGTTGGCATGTGTCACTGACCATGACCACAAATATATCCAAGTGACTTTTACTTCTATTGATCATAACACAAGTCAGCCACGGTCATAGTGTCCAATAACAGTGCAGATTTACTAGGCATAATCTTGCAGGTGCAAACAAGGTAGAATACTGGTGGCTCGGTGTGGCTATTGTGTGCAATGCCTTGACAAAGTTGGCATGTGCCAATGACCATGACCACAAAGTTTACCAAGTACATTAAACGGCTATGAACCATAACACGAGGCAGCCACGGTCAGAGTGTCCAATCACAGTGCAGATGTACTAGGCATGATCTTGTAGGTGCAAACAAGGTACAATAATGGTGGCTTGATGTGGCTATTGTGCGCAATGCCCTGACAAAGTTTGCATGTGCCACTGACCATGACCACAAAGTTTGCCAGGTGACTTTAACTTCTACGAACAATAACACGAGTCAGCCACGGTCGTAGTGTCCAATCACAGTGCACATCTAATATACATGACCTTGCAGGTATAAACAGGGTTAAAACCCGGTGTCTTGGCACGGCTATTGTGCGCAATGCATTGACAAAGTTGGCATGTGCCACTGACCATGACCACAAAGGTTGCCAAGTACCTTAAACGGCTATGAATCATAACACGAGTCAGCCACGGTCACAATGTCCAAATCACAGTGCAGATGTACTAGGCATGATGTTACAGGTGCAAAAAAGGTTCAATACTGGTGGCTCGGTGTGGCTATTGTGCGCAACGCCTTGACAAAATTGGCATGTGCCACTGACCATGACCACAAAGTTTACCAAGTAGCTTAAACGGCTATGAATCATAACACAAGTCAGCCACGGTCAGAGTGTCCAATCCCAGTACAGATATACTGGGCATGATCTTAGAGGTGCAATCAATGTAGACTACTGGTGGCTCGGTGTGGCTATTGTGTGCAATGCCTTGACAAATTCGGCATGTGCCACTGACCATGACCACAAATATATCCAAGTGAGTTTTACTTCTATTGATCATAACACAAGTCAGCCACGGTCAGAGTGTCCAATCACAGTGCAGATGTGCTAGGAATGATCTTGCAGGAGCAAACAATGTACAATACCGGTGGCTCGGTGTGGCTATTGTGCGCAATGCCTTGACAAAGGTGGCATGTGCCACTGACCATAGCCACAAAGTTTACCAAGTGACTTTAACTTCTACGAATTGTAACACAAGTCAGCCACAGTCAGAGTGCCCAATAGCAGCGTACATCTGGTATGCATGACCTTGCAGGTATAAACAGGGTAAAAAACCGGTGTCTTAGCACAGCTATTGTGCGCAATGCCTTGACATAGTTGGCATGTGCCACTGACCATGGCCACAAAGTTTACCAAGTACCTTAAACGGCTATGAATTATAACACGAGTCAGCCACAGTCAGAGTTTCCAATCACATTGCAGATATACTGGACATGACCTTGCAGGTACAAACAAGGTTGAATACTGGTGGCTCGGTATGGCTATTGTGCGCAATGCCTTGACAAAGTTGGCATGTGCCACTGACCGTGACCACAAAGTCTACCAAGTGACGTTAACTTCTACGAATCGTAACACGAGTCAGCCACGGTCAGAGTGTCCAATCACAGTGCAGATATACTGGGCATGACCTTGCAGGTACAAACAAGGTTAAATACTGGTGGCTCAGTGTGGCTGTTGTGCGCAATGTCTTGACAATGTTGGCATGTACCACTGACCATGACCACAAAGTTTACCAAGTACCTTAAACGGCAATGAATCATAACACGAGTCAGCCACGGTCAGGGTGTCCAATCACAGTGCAGATATACTGGGCATGACCTTGCAGGTACAAACAAGGTAGAACACTGGTGGCTCGGTGT
>SZWC01012018.1:49386-62692 GCA_023375785.1 Penium margaritaceum
ACAAAGTTGGCATGTGCCACTGACCATGACCACAAAGTGTACCAAGTGACTTTAACTTCGACGCATGGTAACACGAGTCAGCCACGGTTAGAGTGCCCAATCACAGTGCACATCTAATTTGCATGACCTTGCAGGTATAAACAAGGTAAAACCCAGTGGCTTGGTGTGGCTATTGTGGGCAATGCCTTGACAAAGTTGAACTGTGCAACTAACCATGACCACAAAGTTAACCAAGTGACTTGTACTCTATGAATCATCACATGAGTCAGGCACAGTCAGAGTGCCCAATCACAGTGCACGTGTGCACTGCAGGACCTTGCTGGTATGAACAAGGTAAAAACCTGGTGGCTTGGCATGGCTATTGTGCGTAATGCCCTGACAAAGTTGGCCTGTGCCACTGACCATGACCACAAATTCATTTAAGTGACTTTAACTTCTATGCATCGCAACACGAGTCAGCCACGGTCAGAGTGCCCAATCACAGTTCACATGTATTATGCATGACATTGCAGGTATAAACAAGGTAGAAAACCGGTGGCTTGTTGTGGCCGTTTTGCACAATGCCTTGACAAAGTTGGCATGTGCCACTGACCATGACCACAAATTTATCCAAGTGACTTTAACTTCTACGCATCGTAACACGAGTCAGCCACGGTCAGAGTGTCCAATCACAGTGAACGTGTACTAGGAATGACCTTGCAAGTATGAACAAGGTAGAATACTGGTGGCTCGGTGTGGCTATTGTGCACATTGCCTTGACCAAGTTGGCATGTGCCGCTGACCATGACCACAAAGTTTACGATGTGACTTTAACCTTTATGAATCAACACATGAGTCAGCCACGTTCAGAGTGCCCAATCACAGTGCACGTGTGCTATGCATGACCTTGCAGGTATAAGCAAGGTAAAAGCCCGGTGGCTTGGTGTGGCTATTGTGGGCAATGCCTTGACAAAGTTGGCCTATGCCACTGACCATGACCACAAACGTATCCAAGTGACTTTAACTTCTACAAATTGTAACACGAGTCAGCCATGGTCAGAGTGCCCAATCACAGTGTATGTGTGCTATGCATAAACTTTCAGGCATAAACAAGGTAAAACACCGGTGGCACAGTGCGGCTATTGTGCGGAATGCCTTGACAAAGTTGGCACGTGCCACTGACCATGACCACAAACTTATCCACGTGACTTTAACTTCTACGAATTGTACCACGAGTCAGCCACGGTCAAAGTGCCCAATCACGGTGCACGTGTCATAGGCATGGCCTTGCAGGTATAAACAAGGTAGAATACCGGTGGCTTGCTGTGGCTATTGTGCGCAATGCCCTGACAAAGTTGGCATGTGCCACTGACCATGACCACAAAGTTTACCAAGTGGCTTTAACTTCTACGCATCGTAACACGAGTCAGGCACGGTCAGAGTGCCCAATCACAGTGCACATGTAGTATGCATGATCTTACAGGTATGAACAAGGTAAATAACCGGTGGCTTGGCTTGGCTATTTTGCGCAATGCCTTGACAAAGTTTGCATATGCAACTGACCATGACCACAAAGCTAACCAAGTGATTTTAACTCTATGAATCATCACATGAGTCAGACACAGTCAGAGTGCCAAATCACAGTGCACGTGTGCTAGGCATAAACTTGCAGGTATAAACATGATAAAATACCAGTGGCACAGTGTGGCTATTGTGCACAATGCCTTGAAAAAGCTGGCATGTCCCACTGACCCTGACCACAAAGTTATAACATCTACAAATCATAACACGAGTCAGCCACGGTCAGAGTACCCAATCACAGTGCACGTGTGCTAGGCATAAACCCCAGGTATAAACAAGGTAAAACACTGGTGGCTCAGTGCGGCTATTGTGCGTAATGCATTGACAAAGTTGGCATGTCCCACTGACCATGGCCACAAATTCATTTAAGTGACTAACTTCTACGAATTGTAACACGAGTCAGCCATGGTCAGAGTGCCCAATCACAGTGCAGATGTACTATGCATGACCTTGCAGGTATGAACAAGGTAGAATACTGGTGGCTTGGTGTGGCTATTGTGCGCAACGCCTTGACAAAGTTGGCATGTGCCACTGACCGTGACCACAAAGTTAACCAAGTGACATTAACGTATATGAACCATAACACGAGTCAGCCACGTTCAGAGTGTCCAATCACAGTGCACATGTAATATGCATGACCTTACAGGTATAAACAAGGTTAAAAACCGGTGACCAGGTTTGGCTATTGTGCGCAATGCCATGACAAAGTTGGCCTGTGCAACTGACGACGAACACAAAGTTTACCAAGTGGCATTAACTTCAACGCATTGTAACACAAGTCAGCCATGGTCAGAGTGCCCAATTACAGTGCACGTGTACTATGCATGACTTTGTAGGTGAAATCAATGTAAAAACCGAGTGTCTTGGTGTGGCTATTGTGGGCAATGCTTTGACAAAGTTGGCCTGTGCCACTGACCATGACCACAAATGTATCCACGTGTCTTGAACGTCTACGAATTGTAACACGAGTCAGCCACGGTCAGAGTGCCCAATTACAGTACACATGTACCATGCATGACCTTGCAGGTATAAACAAGGTAAACAACTGGTGGCTTGGTGTGGCTATTGTGCGCAATGCCTTGACAAAGTTGGCATGTGCCACTGACCATGACCACAAACGTATCCAAGTGACTTTAACTTCTAGGAATTGTAACACGCATCAGCCATGGTCAGAGTGCCCAATCACAGTGCAGATGTACTATGCATGACCTTGCAGGTATGAACAAGGTAGAATACTGGTGGCTTGGTGTGGCTATTGTGCGCAATGCCTTGACAAAGTTGGCATGTGCCACTGACCATGACCACAAACGTATCCAAGTGACTTTAACTTCTAGGAATTGTAACACGCATCAGCCATGGTCAGAGTGCCCAATCACAGTGCAGATGTACTATGCATGACCTTGCAGGTATGAACAAGGTAGAATACTGGTGGCTTGGTGTGGCTATTGTGCGCAATGCCTTGACAAAGTTGGCATATGCCATTGAACATGACCACAAAGTTTACCAAGTGACTTTTACTGATATTGATCATAACATAAGTACTAGGTCAGAGTGTCCAATCACAGTGCAGACGTACTAGGCATGATCTTGCAGGTGCAAAAAGGGTAGAATACTGGTGGCTCGGTGTGGCTATTACGCGCAATGCCTTGAACAAGTTGGCATGTGCCACTGACCATGACCACAAACGTATCCAAGTGACTTTAACTTCTAGGAATTGTAACACGCATCAGCCATGGTCAGAGTGCCCAATCACAGTGCAGATGTACTATGCATGACCTTGCAGGTATGAACAAGGTAGAATACTGGTGGCTTGGTGTGGCTATTGTGCGCAATGCCTTGACAAAGTTGGCATATGCCATTGAACATGACCACAAAGTTTACCAAGTGACTTTTACTGATATTGATCATAACATAAGTACTAGGTCAGAGTGTCCAATCACAGTGCAGACGTACTAGGCATGATCTTGCAGGTGCAAAAAGGGTAGAATACTGGTGGCTCGGTGTGGCTATTACGCGCAATGCCTTGAACAAGTTGGCATGTGCCACTGACCATGACCACAAACGTATCCAAGTGACTTTAACTTCTAGGAATTGTAACACGCATCAGCCATGGTCAGAGTGCCCAATCACAGTGCAGATGTACTATGCATGACCTTGCAGGTATGAACAAGGTAAAAAACTGGTGGCTTGGCACGGCTATCCTGCGTAATGCCTTGACAAATTTGGCATGTGCCACTGACCATAACCACACAGTTAAACAAGTAGATTTGACTTCTACGAATCATTACACGAGTCAGCCATGGTCAGAGTGCCCAATCATACTGCACATCTAATAAGCTTGACCTTGGTCAGAGTGTCCAATCACAGTGCACATGTACTATGCATGACCTTGCAGGTATAAACAAGGTAAAAAACGGTGGCTTGGTGTGGCTATTGTGCGCAATGCCTTGACAAAGTTGGCATGTGCCACTGGCCATGACCACAAGTTTATCCAAGTGAATTTAACTTCTACGAACTGTAACACGAGTCAGCCACGGTCAGAGTGTCCAATCACAGTGCACGTGTACTATGCATGACCTTGCAGGTATAAACAAGGAAGAATACTGGTGGCTCGGTGCGGCTATTGTGCGCAATGCCTTGAGAAAGTTGGCATGTGCTACTGACCATGACCACAAATGTACTCAAGTGACTGTTACTTCTATTGATCATAACACGCGTCAGCCACGGTCAGAGAGTCCAATCACAGTGCACGTGTACTAGGCATGACCTTGCAGGTATAAACAAGGTAAAACACTGATGGATTGGAGCGGCTATTGTGCGCAATGCCTTGAGAAAGTTGGCATGTGCTACTGACCATGACCACAAATGTACTCAAGTGACTGTTACTTCTATTGATCATAACACGCGTCAGCCACGGTCAGAGAGTCCAATCACAGTGCACGTGTACTAGGCATGACCTTGCAGGTATAAACAAGGTAAAACACTGATGGATTGGAGCGGCTATTGTGCGCAATGCCTTGAGAAAGTTGGCATGTGCTACTGACCATGACCACAAATGTACTCAAGTGACTGTTACTTCTATTGATCATAACACGCGTCAGCCACGGTCAGAGAGTCCAATCACAGTGCACGTGTACTAGGCATGACCTTGCAGGTATAAACAAGGTAAAACACTGATGGATTGGAGCGGCTATTGTGCGCAATGCCTTGAGAAAGTTGGCATGTGCTACTGACCATGACCACAAATGTACTCAAGTGACTGTTACTTCTATTGATCATAACACGCGTCAGCCACGGTCAGAGAGTCCAATCACAGTGCACGTGTACTAGGCATGACCTTGCAGGTATAAACAAGGTAAAACACTGATGGATTGGAGCGGCTATTGTGCGCAATGCCTTGAGAAAGTTGGCATGTGCTACTGACCATGACCACAAATGTACTCAAGTGACTGTTACTTCTATTGATCATAACACGCGTCAGCCACGGTCAGAGAGTCCAATCACAGTGCACGTGTACTAGGCATGACCTTGCAGGTATAAACAAGGTAAAACACTGATGGATTGGAGCGGCTATTGTGCGCAATGCCTTGAGAAAGTTGGCATGTGCTACTGACCATGACCACAAATGTACTCAAGTGACTGTTACTTCTATTGATCATAACACGCGTCAGCCACGGTCAGAGAGTCCAATCACAGTGCACGTGTACTAGGCATGACCTTGCAGGTATAAACAAGGTAAAACACTGATGGATTGGAGCGGCTATTGTGCGCAATGCCTTGAGAAAGTTGGCATGTGCTACTGACCATGACCACAAATGTACTCAAGTGACTGTTACTTCTATTGATCATAACACGCGTCAGCCACGGTCAGAGAGTCCAATCACAGTGCACGTGTACTAGGCATGACCTTGCAGGTATAAACAAGGTAAAACACTGATGGATTGGAGCGGCTATTGTGCGCAATGCCTTGAGAAAGTTGGCATGTGCTACTGACCATGACCACAAATGTACTCAAGTGACTGTTACTTCTATTGATCATAACACGCGTCAGCCACGGTCAGAGAGTCCAATCACAGTGCACGTGTACTAGGCATGACCTTGCAGGTATAAACAAGGTAAAACACTGATGGATTGGAGCGGCTATTGTGCGCAATGCCTTGAGAAAGTTGGCATGTGCTACTGACCATGACCACAAATGTACTCAAGTGACTGTTACTTCTATTGATCATAACACGCGTCAGCCACGGTCAGAGAGTCCAATCACAGTGCACGTGTACTAGGCATGACCTTGCAGGTATAAACAAGGTAAAACACTGATGGATTGGAGCGGCTATTGTGCGCAATGCCTTGAGAAAGTTGGCATGTGCTACTGACCATGACCACAAATGTACTCAAGTGACTGTTACTTCTATTGATCATAACACGCGTCAGCCACGGTCAGAGAGTCCAATCACAGTGCACGTGTACTAGGCATGACCTTGCAGGTATAAACAAGGTAAAACACTGATGGATTGGAGCGGCTATTGTGCGCAATGCCTTGAGAAAGTTGGCATGTGCTACTGACCATGACCACAAATGTACTCAAGTGACTGTTACTTCTATTGATCATAACACGCGTCAGCCACGGTCAGAGTATCCAATCAGAGTGCACATGTACTAGGCATGACCTTGCAGGTATAAGCGAGATAAAACACTGGTGACGCAGTGCGGCTATTGTGCGCGATGCCTTGACAAAGTTGGCATGTGCCACTGACCATGACCACGCAGTTAACCAAGTAGTTTTAACTTCTACGAATCTTAACACTAGTAAGCCACGGTCAGAGTTCCCAATCACAGTGTACATGTAGTATGGATGACCTTGCAGGTAGGAACAAGGTAAAACCCCAGTGGCTTGGTGTGGCTATTGTGCGCAATGCCTTGAGAAAGTTGGCATGTGCCACTGACCATGACCACAAAGTGAAACAAGTAGACTTAACTTCTACGGATCATAACACGAGTCAGCCACGGTCAGAGTGCCACTGACCATGACCACAAAGTGAACCAAGTGACTTTTACCTCTATTGATCATAACACGCGTCAGCCACGGTCAGAGTATCCAATCAGAGTGCACATGTACTAGGCATGACCTTGCAGGTATAAGCAAGGTACAATACTGGTGGCTCGGTGCGGCTATTGTGCGCGATGCCTTGACAAAGTTGGCATGTGCCACTGACCATGACCACAAAGTTGACAAAGTGACATTAACTTCTATGAATCATAACACGAGTGAGCCACGGTCAGAGTGTCCAGTCACAGTGCAGATGTACTAGGCATGATCTTGCAGGTTCAAACAAGGTAGAATACTGGTGGCTCGGTGTCGCTATTGTGCGCAATGCCTTGACAAAGTTGGCATGTGTCCCTGACGATGACCACAAAGTTTACCAAGCGACCTTAACTTCCACGCATCGAAACACGAGTCAGCCACGGTCAGAGTGTCCAATCACAGTGTAGATGTACTAGGCATGATCTTGCAGGTGCAAACAACGTATAATGCTGGTGGCTCGATGTGGCTATTGTGCACAATGCCTTGACAAAGTTGGCATATGCCACTGACCATGACCACAAAGTTTACCAAGTGACTTTTACTGATATTGATCNTGGTCCGTGGCACAGGCCAACTTTATCAAGGCATTGCGCACAATAGCCGTGCCAAGCCACCGGTATTTTGCCTTGTTCATACCAGCAATGTCATGCATAGTACATGTGCACTGTGACTGGGCACTCTGACCGTGGCTGACCCGTGTTATGATCAATAAAAGTAAAAATCACTTGGATAGATTTGTGGTCATGGTCAGTTGCACATGCCAACTTTGACCAGGCATTGTGCACAATAGCCACACCGAGCCACCAGTATTCTACCTTGTTTATACCTGCAAGGTCATGCCTAGTACACGTGCACTGTGATTTGGCACTCTGACCGTGGCTGACTCGTGTTACGATGCATAGTGCAAAATGAACTCGGATAAATTTGTGGTCATGGTCAGTGGCACATGCTAACTTTATCAAGGCATTGTGCACAATAGCCACAGCAAGCCACCGGGTTTTCACCTTGTTTATACCTGCAACGTCATGCATAGTACATGTGCACTGTGATAGGGCACTCTGACGGTGGCTGACTCGTGTTACGATTCGTAGAAGTTAAAGTCACTTGGATAAATTTGTGGTCATGGTCCGTAGCACAGGCCAACTTTATCAAGGCATTGCGCACAATAGCCATGCCAAGCCACCGGTATTTTGCCTTGTGCATACCAGCAATGTCATGCATAGTACATGTGCACTGTGACTGGGCACTCTGACCGTGGCTGACCCGTGTTATGATCAATAAAAGTAAAAATCACTTGGATAGATTTGTGGTCATGGTCAATTGCACATGCCAACTTTGACCAGGCATTGTGCACAATAGCCACACCGAGCCACCAGTATTCTACCTTGTTTATACCCGCAAGGTCATGCATAGTACATGTGCACTGCGATTGGGCACTCGGACCGCGGCTGACTCGTGTTAAAAGTCGTATAAGTTAAAATCACGTGGTTAACTTTGTGGTCATGGTCAGTTGCACATGCCAACTTTGTCAAGGCGTTGCGCATAACAGCCACGTCAAGCCACCGGTGTTTTACCTTGTTCATACCAGCAAGGTCATGCATACTACATGTCCACTGTGATCGGGCACTCTGACCGTGGCTGACTCGTGTTACGATGCATAGTGCAAAATGAACTCGGATAAATTTGTGCTCATGGTCAGTGGCACATGCTAACTTTATCAAGGCATTGTGCACAATAGCCACAGCAAGCCACCGGGTTTTCACCTTGTTTATACCTGCAACGTCATGCATAGTACATGTGCACTGCGATTGGGCACTCGGACCGCGGCTGACTCGTGTTAAAAGTCGTATAAGTTAAAATCACGTGGTTAACTTTGTGGTCATGGTCAGTTGCACATGCCAACTTTGTCAAGGCGTTGCGCATAACAGCCACGTCAAGCCACCGGTGTTTTACCTTGTTCATACCAGCAAGGTCATGCATACTACATGTCCACTGTGATCGGGCACTCTGACCGTGGCTGACTCGTGTTACGATGCATAGTGCAAAATGAACTCGGATAAATTTGTGCTCATGGTCAGTGGCACATGCTAACTTTATCAAGGCATTGTGCACAATAGCCACAGCAAGCCACCGGGTTTTCACCTTGTTTATACCTGCAACGTCATGCATAGTACATGTGCACTGCGATTGGGCACTCGGACCGCGGCTGACTCGTGTTAAAAGTCGTATAAGTTAAAATCACGTGGTTAACTTTGTGGTCATGGTCAGTTGCACATGCCAACTTTGTCAAGGCGTTGCGCATAACAGCCACGTCAAGCCACCGGTGTTTTACCTTGTTCATACCAGCAAGGTCATGCATACTACATGTCCACTGTGATCGGGCACTCTGACCGTGGCTGACTCGTGTTACGATTCGTAGAAGTTGAAGTCACTTGGATACGTTTGTGGTCATGGTCAGTGGCACATGCCAAATTTGTCAAGGCATCGTGCACAATAGCCGCACCGAGCCACCAGTGTTTTACCTTGTTTATACCTGCAAGTTTATGCCTAGCACACGTGCACTGTTCTTGGGCACCCTGACCGTGGCTGACTCGTGTTATGATTAATATACGTTTAAGGTACTTGGATAAACTTGTGGTCATGGTCAGTTGCACATGCCAACTTTGTCAAGGCGTTGCGCATAACAGCCACGTCAAGCCACCGGTGTTTTACCTTGTTCATACCAGCAAGGTCATGCATACTACATGTGCACTGTGATCGGGCACTCTGACCGTGGCTGACTCGTGTTATGATGCGTAGAAGTTAAAGTCGCTTGGTTAACTTTGTGGTCATGGTCAGTGGCACATGCCAACTTTGTCAAGGCATTGAGCACAATAGCCACACCGAGCACCAGTATTCTACCTTGTTTATACCTGCAAGGTCATGCCTAGTACACGTGCACTGTAATTGGGCACTCTGACCGTGGCTGACTCGTGTTATGATTCATAGCCGTTTAAGGTACTTGGATCAATTTGTGGTCATGGTCAGTGTCACAGGCCCACTTTGTCAAGGCATTGCGCACAATAGCCATGCCAAGCCACCAGTTTTTTACCTTGTTCATATCAGCAAGGTCATCCATAGTACATGTGCACTGTGATTGGGCACTCTGACCGTGGCTGACTCGTGTTACGATTTGTAGAAGTTAAAGTCACTTGGATACGTTTGTGGTCATGGTCAATGGCACATGCCAATTTTGTCAAGGCATCACGCACAATAGCCACACCGAGCCACCAGTGTTCTACCTTGTTTACACCTGCACGTTTATTCCTAGTACACATGCACTGTGATTGGTCTTTCTGACTGTGGCTGGCTTATGTGATGACTCATAGAAGTTCAAGTCACTTGGTTATCTTTGTGGTCATGGTTAGTTGCACAGGCTAACTTTGTCAAGACATTGCACACAATAGCCAAACCGAGCCACCACTATTCTACCTTGTTTGTACGTGCAATATTGTGCATAGTACATCTGCACTGTGATTGGACACTCTGACCGTGGCTGACTCGTGTTACGATCAATAGAAGTTAATGTCACTTGGATACACTTGTGGTCATGGTCAGTTGCACAGGCAAACTTTGTCAAGGCATTGCACACAATAGCCAAACCAAGCCACCGGTTCTTTACCTTGTTTATACCTGCAAGGTCATGCATACTACACGTGCACTGTGATTGGGCACGCTGACCGTGGCTGACTCGTGTTACGATTCGTAGAAGTTAAAGTCACTTGGTAAACTTTGTGGGCATGGTCAGTGGCACAGGCCAACTCCGTCAAAGCATTGCGCACAATAGCCATGCCAAGCTACCCGGTTTGTACCCTGTTCATACCAGCAAGGTCATGCATACTACACGTGCACTGTGATTGGGCACGCTGACCGTGGCTGACTCGTGTTACGATTCGTAGAAGTTAAAGTCACTTGGTAAACTTTGTGGGCATGGTCAGTGGCACAGGCCAACTCCGTCAAAGCATTGCGCACAATAGCCATGCCAAGCTACCCGGTTTGTACCCTGTTCATACCAGCAAGGTCATGCATACTACACGTGCACTGTGATTGGGCACGCTGACCGTGGCTGACTCGTGTTACGATTCGTAGAAGTTAAAGTCACTTGGTAAACTTTGTGGGCATGGTCAGTGGCACAGGCCAACTCCGTCAAAGCATTGCGCACAATAGCCATGCCAAGCTACCCGGTTTGTACCCTGTTCATACCAGCAAGGTCATGCATACTACACGTGCACTGTGATTGGGCACGCTGACCGTGGCTGACTCGTGTTACGATTCGTAGAAGTTAAAGTCACTTGGTAAACTTTGTGGGCATGGTCAGTGGCACAGGCCAACTCCGTCAAAGCATTGCGCACAATAGCCATGCCAAGCTACCCGGTTTGTACCCTGTTCATACCAGCAAGGTCATGCATACTACACGTGCACTGTGATTGGGCACGCTGACCGTGGCTGACTCGTGTTACGATTCGTAGAAGTTAAAGTCACTTGGTAAACTTTGTGGGCATGGTCAGTGGCACAGGCCAACTCCGTCAAAGCATTGCGCACAATAGCCATGCCAAGCTACCCGGTTTGTACCCTGTTCATACCAGCAAGGTCATGCATACTACACGTGCACTGTGATTGGGCACGCTGACCGTGGCTGACTCGTGTTACGATTCGTAGAAGTTAAAGTCACTTGGTAAACTTTGTGGGCATGGTCAGTGGCACAGGCCAACTCCGTCAAAGCATTGCGCACAATAGCCATGCCAAGCTACCCGGTTTGTACCCTGTTCATACCAGCAAGGTCATGCATACTACACGTGCACTGTGATTGGGCACGCTGACCGTGGCTGACTCGTGTTACGATTCGTAGAAGTTAAAGTCACTTGGTAAACTTTGTGGGCATGGTCAGTGGCACATGCCAACTTTGTCAAGGCGTTGTGCACAATAGCCACACCGAGCCACCAATATTCTACCTTTTTTATACCTGCAAGGTCATGCATAGTACATGTGCACTGTGAGTGGGCACTCTGACCGTGGCTGACTTGTGTTACAATTCGTAGAAGTTCATCATACTTGGTTAAATTTGTGGTCATGGTCAGTTGCACATGCCAACTTTGTCAAGGCATTGAGCACAATAGCCACACCAAGACACCGGTTTTTTCACCTTTTTTATACCTGCAAGGTCATGCATAGAACATGTGCACTGTGACTGGGCACTCTGATCGTGGCTGACTCGTGTTACGATGCGTAGGAGTTAAAGTTGTTGGAAATAATTCTCAATGTCACTGGGCATCCTCATGGTCGTTGTTGCTCAATGTCCCACACGGCCAAAATACTCAATTGTCCCCCCCATCCGAAGAATTCCAGGGAGCCTGGTTCAAGTCCACTCAGTGCATCCCAGCAACCGCGGGAGGCTCGACGGCCTGGTTCGGTAACGGCCAGATGAGCTTCGCTGTCCCCGCCACTGGCGATCGCACCCCTACCGGACGAGTCATCCGAACCGTCCAATATAACTGGAGACCAACGGTGAATTCCGCCGCTCCCTCCAACACAACGAAACAACCGCGGCCCGGTCCCCGCATACCGACACAACGGCACTGGCGACACTGGCGGGTCCCTCTTGGAGTGGCTCCACGAGCTCCAGGAACACCGAAGGCATCAGCAGCCGCCACAGCAGAAACACGGCTGCGGCTGTTGCTCTCGCACCGCCCACCGTAGCCAAGGACTCCTAACTAGGACTAGCANTAGGACTACTATAAACCTTCCTGTACTTGCATGCATTAAGTTAACCCTTTGTGGTTCAATCAGTTCTCCGTGCCTTTCATGCCTCTATCGTTCATTGCCTCCGTCCATGCCCGCCCTTGTGGCTGCGGCGTCATCTTCGTCCATCTTCTCATCTGCCCGCCTCCTGGCTGCGGCAACCTCAATCCGTCTGCCTGTGTGGTGAGCCCAAGTCCCACAACTCTGTGGCCTCACACTTGCTCCCGTTGCACTCCGCTCTTTCGTCTCCACTCACTTGCGGCCCACACTTGGTTGCTGTGGCTTGCCCCGCTGGCTTGCCCACATCATAGTACTGTGGTCTTCTGCTCAATCATCTACGGCCCGCCTTCGCTGCGCTGCGGACCTTGCCTCCCTCATCGTGCCCGCACCTTCAGTGCTGCACCCACGCCAGGTATTACCTATCAGCCATGCTTCCTGAACTCCATCTGTTACGTTAACTCCACCGTGCTAACCTGAGTGCTGCTGTGGCACAGTCTAGGGCATAGCCCGCGCTTCGGCGCTGCGGCTCGCTCCTACAGCTCGCCCGCGCCTCGGTTCATACCAAAACTCCATCCTTTAACTCAGATGTCAACATGTGGCCTCCTGCAAAATACTAACATGGTATTAGAGCGCAGCAAAGGATTCGGAGCAAACAATCCTCCTCCATCCGCTGCCTCCATCTCCTGACGCCTGAAGCTCCTCGCCAAAGCGCGCCGTGACCAATCTGCCAGCAGTCCTCTTTCCTGCAGCAGCAACATCGCCCTACGCCGAAGCAACAGCACTTCCTCGTAAACAAGCAGCCTTCTCCTGCATAGTGTGAGCACCTTCACTGATCCGTGTATGGGCGCGGCCCAATGACAGTGTAATACTCCGACATCAGCAGCA
>SZWC01012018.1:65036-83765 GCA_023375785.1 Penium margaritaceum
TTCCGTGCACTCCAGCATCGTCACATCTTCACACCAACACCTTCAGTCCACGGCACTGTCAAATCTCTACCCATCACACAGTCATACTCTCCACCACTCCTTGGACTTCCATTTTGGTCACACTGCTTCACACCTCCTCATGTTGATGACATTGTGACATTGCGGGGGGCTGTTGGAAATAATTCTCAATGTCACTGGGCATCCTCATGGTTATTGTTGTTCAATGTCCCACACGGCCAACATACTCAATTGTCCCCCCCTTCCGAAGAATTCCAGGGAGCCTGGTTCAAGTCCACTCGGTGCATCCCAGCAACCGCGGGAGGCTCAACGGCCTGGTTCGGTAACGGCCAGATGAGCTTCCCTGTCCTGGCCACTGGCGATCGCACCCCTACCGGACGAGTCATCCGAACCGTCCAATATAACTGGAGACCAACGGTGANTTCCGCCGCTCCCGCCAACACAACGAAACAACCGCGGCCCGGTCCCCGCATACCGACACAACGGCACTGGCGACACTGGCGGGTCCCTCTCGGAGTGGCTCCACGAGCTCCAGGAACACCGAAGGCATCAGCAGCCGCCACAGCAGAAACACGGCTGCGGCTGTTGCTCTCACACCGCCCACCGTAGCCAAGGACTCCTAACTAGGACTAGCACTAGGACTACTATAAACCTTCCTGTACTTGCATGCATTAACTTAATCCTTTGTGGTTCAATCAGTTCTCCGTGCCTTTCATGCCTCTATCGTTCATTGCCTCCATCCATGCCCGCCCTTGTGGCTGCGGCGTCATCTTCGTCCATCTTCTCATCTGCCCACCTCCTGGCTGCGGCAACCTCAATCCGTCTGCCTGTGTGGTGAGCCCGAGTCCCACAACTCTGTGGCCTCACACTTGCTCCCGTTGCACTCCGCTCGTTCGTCTCCACTCACTCGCGGCCCACACTTGGTTGCTGTGGCTTGCCCCGCTNCTGTGGTCTTCTGCTCAATCATCTACGGCCCGCCTTCACTGCGCTGCGGCCCTTGCCTCCCTCATCGTGCCCGCACCTTCGGTGCTGCACCCACGCCAGGTATTACCTATCAGCCATGCTTCCTGAACTCCATCTGTTACGTTAACTCCACCGTGCTAACCTGAGTGCTGCTGTGGCACAGTCTAGGGCATAGCCCGCGCTTCGGCGCTGCGGCTCGCTCCTACAGCTCGCTCGCGCCTCGGTACATACCAAAACTCCATCCTTTAACTCAGATGTCAACACGTGGCCCCCTGCAAAACACTGACATGGTATCAGAGCGCAGCAAAGGATTCTGAGCAAACAATCCTCCTCCATCAGCTGCCTCCATCTCCTGACGCCTGAAGCTCCTCGCCGAAGCGCGCCGTGACCAATCTGCCAGTAGTCCTCTTTCCTGCAGCAGCAACATCGCCCTACGCCGAAGCAACAGCACTTCCTCGTAAACAAGCAGCCTTCTCCTGCATAGTGTGAGCATCTTCACTGATCCGTGTATGGGCGCGGCCCAGTGACAGTGTAATACTCCGACATCAGCAGCAGCAGCAGCAGCAGCAGAAACCATCCATCATCCTTCTCTTGCTCGCCACAGACATTGCAGCTGCAACCAGTTGTGTCATCACAAAATTCCGCCTTCAGCAAAAGACCAACAGCTACTACATCTGTCCTCAATCTGACCCGGACTCCTCCTATTGCCCAAAAAAACGTTCTACCGAGGCGCACATCTTCCAAACCGGCAGCTTTGGTCAACACAACAGCAGCAGAACTTCATCACCTACAATCACATCCAAACTCCACCTTGTCTTTGTCTTGGTGACCTTTCTGACAAACTCCGCGTCCCACCAAAAGCCCCAACAATTGCACCTCTGTCTCCAAAGCCAGTATGACCACACCTTTTTGCATACCATATGGATGGCGTCCGCCAGACTGTCTTTCTCAAGTCAACAAGATTGTGCTACAAGGACTCCGGCACATTGTCTCCTGGGCTACTACACTGGTCACTCTCATCTGCGGGCTTCCTACCGAGCCACTGCGCCTNCCTCTCTGGACAGGCCAGTAGTCCCACTCCTCTCTGCTCGTGTGCGCGATGCTCCACCCTCTCCACATGGCACGAGAAATCTCAAATGACCTCAACTACCATCATTCGTCATGGCCTGACCACTTTCCTCGTCAACCTCCCGTTCTTTGGAAGCATTGCTACTCTTCTGCAAGACCTCATCATCCTCCGTCTTTGGGTTTCCCAAGCCTTGAGCCTGTTCCTCTCCACTTTCCTTCTTCATGCACTGCATCTTGCTTCTCTCCTACCTGGTGTCTCCCATGTCATCACAAACACAATGCAAACCATCACAGGGCACTGCCTCAGCACACTTCCATCTCGCCTCGCACTCACTACTGTCTCCCAGTGGATCTCATGTGTTCCCACCTTTGTCAACTTCTCTGATCTGTCAAGAAATCACCTGCCTTTCATCATCCCATCGACCCTCTCACACATGACAGTCACCTCTCACGACCATGAGTTGCCTTCCAGTTCTGAGCATCTCAGTTACACCCAACTGTCACCACATATCATCACATGCTCCTCCGTGCCCAGTTCTTGCACCAACCTCCCATCTCCGCCTACAACCTGCATTTTGCCTCAACACCGCATGCACACCACCACATACAATTGTGTTGCCACTCCATNCAATTGCCTTGGCATCCTTCTCTTCTCTTACCTGTCCTGCACACTTCCTCTCCCTCCGAGGATTCCCATCACAGCCACACCTTGTTCAAAGCACTTATTGTCATGCATCTTCATTCCAGATCTCCAAATCTTTTGTCTTTTCCGTTTGTCTGGGCAGCATCTTTCCTTGCTCACCTTCCCTATCAGCCTCCAATGGACTGTTTCTTACTGCCTCAACGCCTGCGAGATGATTCACCTCATGATTCATGCTTACTCCCATTTCACAGTCTTCCACTTTCACAAGTCCTGCCATTCTCTTCTGCCTCATCTCCTCTGTTCCGTGCACTCCAGCATCGTCACATCTTCACACCAACACCTTCAGTCCACGACACTGTCCAATCTCTACCCATCACACAGTCATACTCTCCACCACTCCTTGGACTTCCATTTTGGTCACACTGCTTCACACCTCCTCATGTTGATGACATTGTGACATTGCGGGGGGCTGTTGGAAATAATTCTCAATGTCACTGGGCATCCTCATGGTCGTTGTTGTTCAATGTCCCACACGGCCAAAATACTCAATTGTCCCCCCCTTCCGAAGAATTCCAGGGAGCCTGGTTCAAGTCCACTCGGTGCATCCCAGCAACCGTGGGAGGCTCAACGGCCTGGTTCGGTAACGGCCAGATGAGCTTCGCTGTCCCCGCCACTGGCGATTGCACCCCCACCGGACGAGTCATCCGAGCCGTCCAATATAACTGGAGACCAACGGTGAATTCAGCCGCTCCCTCCAACACAACGAAACAACCGCGGCCCGGTCCCCGCATACTGACACAACGGCACTGGCGACACTGGCGGGTCCCTCTCGGAGTGGCTCCACGAGCTCCAGGAACACCGAAGGCATCAGCAGCCGCCACAGCAGAAACACGGCTGCGGCTGTTGCTCTCGCACCGCCCACCGTAGCCAAGGACTCCTAACTAGGACTAGCACTAGGACTACTAAATACCTTCCTGTACTTGCATGCATTAA
The DNA here is from genome assembly GCA_023375785.1 of Penium margaritaceum. Taxonomy (NCBI): domain Eukaryota; kingdom Viridiplantae; phylum Streptophyta; class Zygnematophyceae; order Desmidiales; family Peniaceae; genus Penium; species Penium margaritaceum. The sequence continues at coordinate 68,722 of SZWC01012018.1, forward strand.
CTTAATCCTTTGTGGTTCAATCAGTTCTCCGTGCCTTTCATGCCTCTATCGTTCATTGCCTCCGTCCATGCCCGCCCTTGTGGCTGCGGTGTCATCTTCGTCCATCTTCTCATCTGCCCGCCTCCTGGCTGCGGCAACCTCAATCCGTCTGCCTGTGTGGTGAGCCCGAGTCCCACAACTCTGTGGCCTCACACTTGCTCCCGTTGCACTCCGCTCGTTCGTCTCCACTCACTCGCGGCCCACACTTGGTTGCTGTGGCTTGCCCCGCTGGCTTGCCCGCATCATAGTGCTGTGGTCTTCTGCTCAATCATCTACGGCCCGCCTTCACTGCGCTGCGGCCCTTGCCTCCCTCATCGTGCCCGCACCTTCGGTGCTGCACCCACGCCAAGTATTACCTATCAGCCATGCTTCCTGAACTCCATCTGTTACGTTAACTCCATCGTGCTAACCTGAGTGCTGCTGTGGCACAGTCTAGGGCATAGCCCGCGCTTCGGCGCTGCGGCGCGCTCCTACAGTCGCCCGCGCCTCAGTACATACCAAAACTCCATCCTTTAACTCAGATGTCAACATGTGGCCCCCTGCAAAATACTGACAAAACTCACTTGGTACACTTCGTGGTCATGGTCAGTGGCACATGCCAACTTTGTCGAGGCATTGCGCACAATAGCCACACTAAGCCACCAATTTTTTACCCTGTTTATACCTGCAAGGTCATGCATAGTATACCTGCACTGTGATTGGACACTCTGACTGTGGCTGACTCATGTGATGATTCATATAAGTTAAAGTCACTTGGTACACTTTGTGGTCATGGTCCATGGCACATGCCAACTTTGTCAAGGCATTGCGCACAATAGCCACAGCGAGTCACCGGGTTTTTACCTTGTTTATACATGCAAGGTCATTCATAGTACATGTGCACTGTAATTGGGCACTCTGACCGTGGCTGACTCATGTTACAATTCGAAGACGTTAAAGTCACTTGGTAAACTTTGTGGTCATGGTCAGTGGCACATGCCAACTTTGTCAAGGCATTGTGCACAATAGCCACACCGAGCCACCAATATTCTGCCTTGTTATGCATACCTGCAATGTCATGCATAGTACATTTGCATTGTGATTGGGCACTCTAACCGCGGCTGAATCGTGTTACAATTCGTAGAAATTATAATCAATTGGTTTGCTTTGTGGTCATGGTCAGATGCACATGCCAACTTTGTCAATGCATTACACACAATAGTCACACCAAGCCACCCGGTTTTTTACCTTGTTTGTACCAACAAGGTAGAATACTGGTGGCTCGGTGTGGATATTCTGCGCAATGCCTTGACTCAGTTGGCATGTGCAACTGACCATGACCACAACGTTTACCATGTGACTTTAACTTCTACGAATCGTAAAACGAGTCAGCCACGGTTAGAGTGCCCAATCACAGCCCACATCTAATATGCGTGACCTTGCAAGTATAAACAAGGTAAAAAACTGGTGGCTTGGCATGGCTATTGTGCGCAATACCTTAACAAAGTTGGCATGTGCCACTGACCATGACCACAAAGTTTACCAAGTACCTTAAACAACTATGAATCATAACACGAGTCAGCCACAGTCTGAGTGTCCAATCACAGTGCAGATGTAATGGACATGACCTTACATGTATGAATAAGGTAGAATACTGGTGGCTCGCTGTGGCTATTGTGCACAATACCTTGACAAAGTTGGCATGTGCCACTGACCATGACCACAAATGTATCCAAGTGACTTTTACTTCCATGAATCATAACACGAGTCAGCCACGGCAAGAGTGTCCAATCACAGTTAAGATGTACTAGGCATGACCTTGCAGGTATAAACAAGGTAGAATACTGGTGGCTTGGCACAGTTATTGTGCGCAATGCCTTGACAAATTTGGCATGTGCCACTGACCATGACCACAGAGTTTACCAAATACCTTAAACGGCTATGAATCATAACACGAGTCAGCCTCGGTCAAGGTGTCCAATCACAGCACACATCTTATATGCATGACCTTGCAGGTATAATCAAGGTAAAAACCCTGTGGCTTGGCACAGCTATTGTGCGCAATGCCTTGACAAAGTTGGCATGTGCCACTGACCATGACCACAACGTTTGCCAAGTACCTGAAACGGCTATGAATCAAAACACGAGTCGGCCATGGTGAGAGTGTCCAATCATAGTGCAGATGTACTAGGCATGATCTTGCAGGTACAAACAAGGTAGAATACTTGTACATCGGTGTGGCTATTGTGCGCAATGCCTTGACAAAGTTGGCATGTGCCACTGACCATGACCACAAAGTTTACCAAGTGACTTAAAATGGCTATGAATCATAACACGAGTCAGCCACAGTCAGAGTGTCCAATCACAGTGCAGATATACTGGGCACGACCTTACAGGAATAAACAAGGTAGAATACTGGTGGCTCGGTATGGCTATAGTGCGCAATGCCTTGGCAAAGGTGGCATGTGCCACTGACCATGACCACAAATGTATCCGAGTGAACTTTACTTCTATTGATCATAACACGAGTCAGCCATGGTCAGAGTGTCCAATCACAGTGCAGATGTAATGGACATGATCTTGTAGGTGCGAACAAGGTAGAATACTGGTGGCTCGGTGTGACTATTGTGCGCAATGCATTGACAAAGTTGGCATGTGCCACTGACCATGACCACAAATGTATCCAAGTGACTTTTACTTCTGTTGTTCATAACACGAGTCAGCCACGGTCAGAGTCATTGGACACTCTGACCGTGGCTGACTCGTGTACTGATTTGTAGAAGTTAAAGTCACTTGGTAAACGTTTTGGTCATGGTAAGTGGCACATGCAAACTTTGTCAAGGCATTGCGTACAATAGCCACCCCAAGCCACCAGTATTCTACCTTCTTTGCACCTGCAAGATCTTGCCTAGTACATCTGCACTGTAATTGCACACTCTGGCCATGGCTGACTTGTGTTATGATCAATAGAAGTAAAAGTCACTTGGATACATTTGTGGTCATGGTCAGTGGCACGTGCCAACATTGTGAAGGCACTGCGCACAATAGCCACACCGAGACACCAGTATTTTACCTTGTTTGTACCTGCAAGCTCATGCCTAGTACATCTACACTATGATTGGACACTCTGACCGTGGCTGAAACATATTATGATCAATATAAGTAAAGGTCACTTGGATGCATTTGTGGTCATGGTCAGTGGCACATGCCAACTTTGTCAAAGCATTGTGCACAATAGCCACCACACCGAGCCACCAGTATTCTACCTTGTTTGCACCTGTAAGATCATGCCTAGTGCATCTGCACTGTGATTGGACACTCTGACAGTGGCTAACTCATGTTATGATCAGTAGAAGTAAAAGTCACTTGGATACATTTGTGGTCATGGTCGGTGGCACATGCCAACTTTGTCAAGGCATTGCGCACAATAGCCACACCGAGACACCAGTATAATACCTTGTTTGGACCTGTAAGATCATGCCTAGTATATCTGCACTGTGATTGGACACTCTGACGGTGGCTGACTCGTGTTATGATCAATAGAAGTAAAAGTCACTTGGATGCATTTGTGGTCATGGTCAGTGGCATGTGCCAACATTGTCAAGGCATTGCGCACAATAGCCACACGGAGACACAAGTATTCTACCTTGTTTGTACCTGCAGGATCATGCCTAGTACATGTGCACTGTGATTGGACACTCTGACCGTGGCTGACTCGTATTATGACCAATAGAAGTAAAAGTCACTTGGATTCATTTGTGGTCATGGTCAGTGGCACATGCCAACTTTGTCAAGGCATTGCGCACAATAGCCACACCGGGTCACCAGTATTGTACTATGTTTGTACTGTAAGATCATGTCTAGTACATCTGCACTGTGATTAGACACTCTGACCGTGGCTGACCCGTATTATGATCAATAGAAGTTAAAGTCACTTGGATACATTTGTGGTCATGGTCACTGGGACATGCCAAATTTGTCAAAGCATTGCACGCAATAGCCACACCGAGCCACCAGTATTTTACCTTCTGTGCACCTGCAAGATCATGCTAGTAAATCTGCACAATTATTGGACACTCTGACTGTGGCTGACTTGTGTTATGATCAATAGAAGTAAAAGTCAAATGGATAAATTTGTGGTCATGGTCAGTGGCACATGCCAACTTTGTCAAGGCATTGCGCACAATAGCAACACCGAGCCACCAGTATTCTACCTTGTTTGTACAAACAAGATCATGCCTAGTACATCTGCACTGTGACTGGACACTCTGACTGTTGCTGACTCGTATAATGATCAATAGAAGTAAAACTCAGTTGGATACATTTGTGGTCATGGTCAGTGGCACATGCCAACTTTTTCAAGGCATTGTGCACAAGAGCCACACCAAGCCACTAATATTCTACCTTTTTTGCACCTGCAAGATCATGCCTAGTATATCTGCACTATGATTGGACACTCTGACCGTGGCTGACTCCTGTTATGATTCATAGACGTTTAAGGTACTTGGTAAACTTTTTGGTCATGGTCAGTGGCACATGCCAACTTTGTCAAGGCATTGTGTACAATAGCAATGCCAAGCCACCGGTTGTTTACCTTGCTGATACCTGAAAGGTCATTAATATTAGATTTGCACTGTGATTGGGTACTCTGACCGTGGCTGACTTGTGTTATGATTCGTAGAAGTTAAAGTCACTTGGTAAACCTTGTGGTCATGGTCAGTGGCACATGCCAACTTTGTCAAGGCATTGCGCACAATAGCCACACCTAGCCACCAGTATTCTACCTTGTTTGAACCTGCAAGATCATGCCTAGTACATCTGCACTGTGATTGGACACTGTGACCGTGGCTGACTCGTGGTATGATCAATAGAAGTAAAAGTCACTTGGATGTATTTGTGGTCATGGTCAGTGGCACATGCCGACTTTGTCAAGGCATTGTGCACAATAGCCACAGTAAGTCACCAGTATTCTACCTTGTTTATACCTGCAAGGTCATGCCCAGTATATCTGAACTATGACTGGACACTCTAACCGTGGCTGTCTTGTGTTATGATTCATAGCCGTTTAAGGTACTCGGTAAACTTTGTGGTCATGGTCAGTGGCACATGCCAACTTTGTCAAGTCATTGTGCACAATAGCCACACCGGCCACCAGTATTGTACCTTGTTTACACCTTCAAGATCATGCCTAGTACATCTGCACTGTGATTGGACACTCTGACCGTGGCTGACTCGTGTTATGATTCATAGCCATTTAAGGTACTTGATAAACTTTGTGGTCATGGTCAGTGGCACAAGCCAACTTTATAAAGGCATTGCACGCAATAGCCACACCGAGCCACCAGTATTGTACCTTGTTTGCACCTGCAAGATAATTCCTAGTAAATATACACTGTTATTGGACACTCTGACCGTGACTGACTTGTGTTATGATCAATAGAAATAAAAGTCAAATGGATGCATTTATGGTCATGGTCAGTGGAACATGCCAACTTTGTCAAGGCATTGCGCACAATAGCCACACCAAGCCACCAGTATTCTACATTGTTTGCACCTGCAAGATCATGCCTAGTACATCTGCACTGTGATTGGACACTCTGATCGTGGCTGACTTGTGTCATGATTCATAGTTGTTTAAGAAACTTGGTAAACTTTCTGGTCATGGTCAGTGGCACATGCCAACTTTGTCAAGGCATTGCACACAATAGCCACACCGGGTCACCAGTATTGTACCTTGTTTGTACTGTAAGATCATGTCTAGTACATCTGCACTGTGATTAGACACTCTGCCCATGGCTGACCCGTATGATGATCAATAGAAGTTAAAGTCACTTGGATACATTTGTGGTCATGGTCAGTGGGACATGCCAAATTTGTCAAGGCATTGCACGCAATAGCCACACCGAGCCACCAGTATTGTACCTTCTTTGCACCTGCAAGATCAGCCTAGTAAATCGGCACTATCATTGGACACTCTGACTGTGGCTGACTTGTGTTATGATGAATAGAAGTAAAAGTCAAATGGATACATTTGTGGTCATGGTCAGTGGCACATGCCAACTTTGTCAAGGCATTGCGCACAATAGCCACACCGAGCCACCAGTATTCGACCTTGTTTGTACCTGCAAGATCATGCCTAGTACATCTGCACTGTGACTGGACACTCTGACTGTTGCTGACTCGTATAATGATCAATAGAAGTAAAACTCAGTTGGATACATTTGTGGTCATGGTCAGTGGCACATGCCAACGTGTTCAAGGCATTGTGCACAAGAGCCACACCAAGCCACCAGTATTCTACCTTGTTTGCACCTGCAACATCATGCCTAGTATATCTGCACTATGATTGGACACTCTGACCGTGGCTGACTCCTGTTATGATTCATAGACGTTTAAGGTACTTGGTAAACTTTGTGGTCATGGTCAGTGGCACATGCCAACTTCATCAGGGCATTGCGCACAATAGCCGTGCCAAGCCACCGGTTTGTTACCTTGTTTATACCTGGAAGGTCATGCCTAGTACATCTGAAATGTGACTGGGCACTCTGACCCTGGCTGACTCGTGTTACAATTCATAGACATTAAAGGTACTTGGTAAACGTTGTGGTCATGGTCAGTGGCACATGCCAACTTTGTCAAGGCATTGCGCACAATAGCCACAACGAGCCACCAGTACTATACCTTGCTTGTACCTGCAAGATCATGCCTAGTATATCTGCACTGTGATTGGAGACTCTGACCGTGGCTGACTCGTGTTATGATTCATAGCCGTTTAAAGTTACCTCGTAAACTTTGTGGTCATGGTCAGTGGCACATGCCAACTTTGTCAAGGCATTGCGCACAATAGCCACACCGAGCCATCAGTATTCTACCTTGTTTATACCTGCAAGATCATGCCTTGTAAATCTGCACTGTTTGTGGACACTCTGATCATGGATGACTTGTGTTATGATCAATAGAAGTAAAAGTCACTTGGATACATTTGTCGTCGTGGTAAGTGGCACATGCCAACTTTGTCAAGGCATTGCACACAATAGCCACACCGAGGCACCAGTATTCTACCTTGTTTATACCTGTAAGATCATGTCCAGTACATCTGCACTGTGATTTGACACTCTGACCTTGGCTGACTCGTGTTATGATTAATAGCCGTTTAATGCACTTGGTAAAGTTTGTGGTCATGGTCAGTGGCACATGCCAACTTTGTCAAGGCATTGCGCACAATAGCCGTGCCAAGCCACCGGATTTTTACCTTGTTTATACCTGCAAGGTCATGCATATTTGATGTGCACTGTGATTGGACACTCTGACCGTGGCTAACACGTGTTATGATTAATAGAAGTTAGAGTCACTTGGATACGTTTGTGTTCATGGTCAGTGGCACCTGCCAACTTTATGAAGGCATTGCGCACAATAGCCACATCGAGCCACCAATATTATTCCTTGTTTGTACCTGAAAGACCATGCGCAATATATCTGCACTGTGATTGGACACTCTGACCGTGGCTGACCCGTGTTATGATACATAGCCGTTTAAGGTACTTGGTAAACTCTGTGGTCATGGTCAGTGGCACATGCCAACTTTGTCAAGGCATTGCGCACAACAGAAACACCAAGACACCGGTTTTTTACCTTGTATATACCTGCAAGGTCATGCATAGTACATGTGCACTGTGATTGGACACTCTGACCATGGCTCACTCGTGTTATGATCAATAGAAGTAAAAGTCACTTGGATACATTTGTGGTCATGGTCAGTGGCATATGCCAACTTTGTCAAGGCATTGCGCACAATAGCCACACCGCGCCACCAGTATTCTACCTTGTTTATACCTGCAAGGGCATGCCCAGTATATGTGCACTATGATTGGACACTCTGACCGTGGCTGACTCGTGTTATGAATCATAGCCGTTAAAGGTACTTGGTAAGATTTGCGGTCATGGTGAGTGGCACATGCCAACTTTGTCAAGGTATTGCGCACAATAGCCGTGAAAAGCCACCGGTTTTTTACCTTGTTTGTACCTGCAAGGTCATGCCTAGTATATCTGCACTGCGATTAGACACCCTGACCGTGGCTGACTCGTGTTATGATCAATAGAAGTAAAAGTCACTTGGATACATTTGTGGTCATGGTCGGTGGCACATGCCAACCTTGTCAAGGCATTGTGCACAATAGCCACACCAAGCCACCAGTATTCTACCTCGTTTGCACCTGCAAGATCATGCCTAGTACATCTGCACTGTGATTGGACACTCTGACCGTGGATGACTCGTGTTATGATCAATAGAAGTAAAAATCACTTGGATGCATTTGTGGTCATGGTCAGTGGCACATGCCAAATTTGTCAAGGCATTGCGCACAATAGCCACACCGATCCACAAGTATTCTACCTTGTTTGTACCTGGAAGATCATGCCCAGTACATATGTACTGTGATTGGACACTCTGACCGTGGCTGACTCGTGTTATGATTCATAGCCGTTTAAAGTCACCTCGTAAACTTTGTGGTCATGGTCAGTGGGACATGCCAACTTTGTGAAGGAATTGCGCACAATAGCCGTGCCAAGCCACCGGTTTTACCCTGTTTATACCTGTAAGGTCAGGCATATTAGATGTGCACTGTGATTGGTTACTCTGAACGTGGCTGCCTCGTGTTATGATTCGTAGAAGTTAAAGTTACTTGGTAAGCTTTGTGGTCATGGTCAGTGGCACATGCCAACTTTGTCAAGGCATTGCGCACAATCGCCAAACCGAGCCACCAGTATTCTACCTTGTTTAAACCTGCAATATCATGATTAGTACATCTGCAGTGTGATTGGACACTCTGACCATGGCTGACTCGAGTTATGTTCAATAGAAGTTAAAGTCACTTGGATACATTTGTGGTCATGATCAGTGCCACATGCCAACTTTGTCAAGGCATTGCGCACAATAGCCACACTTATCCACCAGTACTCTACCTTGAGTATACCTGCAAGATCATGCCCAGTATATCTACAGTGTGATTGGACAGTCTGACCGGGCTGACTTGTGTTATGATTCATATCCTTCTAAGGTACTTGGTAAATGTTGTGGTCATGGTCAGTGGCACATGCCAACTTTGTCAAGGCATTGCGCACAATAGCCACATCGAGCCACCAGTATTCTACCTTGTTTGTACCTGCAAGGTCATGCCCAGTATATCTGAACTGTGATTGGACACTCTGACCGTGGCTGACTCGTGTTATGATTCATATCCGTTTAAGGTATTTGGTAAACTTTGTGGTCATGGTCAGTGGCACATGCCAACTTTGCCAAGGCATTGCGCACAGTAGTCATGCCAAGCCACCGGTTTCTTACCTTTGTTTATACCTGCAAGGTCATGCATATTAGATGTGCACTGTGATTGGACACTCTGGCTGTGGCTGACTCGTGTTATGATTCATAGTCGTTTAAGGTACTTGGTAAACTTTGTGGTCATGGTCAGTGGCACATCCCAACTTTGTAAAGGCATTGCGCACAATAGCGGTGTGTAGCCACCGGTTTTTTACCTTGTTTACACATGCAAGGTCATGCTTAGTACATCTGAACTGTGATTGGGCACTCTGACCGTGGCTGACTCGTGTTATGATTCATAGCCGTTTAAGGTACTTGGTAAAGTTTGTGGTCATGGTCAGTGGCACATGCCAACTTTGTCATGGCATTGCATACAATTGCCACACCAAAACACCAGTATTCTACCTTGTTTGTACCTGCAAGGTCATGCCCATTATATCTGCACTGTGTTTGGACACTCTGACCGTGGCTGACTGGTGTTACGATCAATACAAGTAAAAGTCACTTGGATACATTTGTGGTCATGGTCAGTGGCACATGCCAACTTTGTCAAGGCATTGCACACAATAACCACACCGAGCCACCAGTATTTTATCGTGTTTATAGCAACAAGGTAATGTCCAGTACATCTAAACTGTGATTGGGCACTCTGACTGTGGCTGACTGTTAATGATGTTTCGTTCATCCACCGGAGTATGGGGGGGGGGGGGGGGGGGGAGGAGCTGGGCCTGGGTTCAAGAGGAGGAGGTGGAGGTCGACGAATCATCCGACGACCGCTTGATCGAGGAAAGATATTGCGAGAAGGGCAGTTCAATTCTGGGAAGCAACGGGGCGCAAAGGAAGATATTGCGGCGGACGCCGTGACCCGACCAGACCTGCGGAGAGGAAGGGAAGGCGGCCCGAGGCTGGCTTGATGGTAGCGGAACCGCATCCGAACCTCAAAAGGAGGAGCGGTACTCGAGGCACCTTATCCAAAGGCGTTTTGATGTGTGAGCCACGAAAGGGGCTAGCCAGCGGGATGGGGTCTTGGGAAGCGGTGCGAGGAGAAGATAAGAAGAGGAGGACGAGAAGAGGACCGACTGCTGATGAGAACCGACTGCTAATGCAATACCGTTGATCCTGAGCTGCAAAGACGCTGAATCTGACGGTGGAGCTCTGACATTGGACGCTTCTGCTCCCGACTCGCGAGACGGCGTTCACCATTGGCAAGCGACGTTGCTGACCTCTCGCCTGACCCGGGTGTGGGAGGCTGGCCCTGCAGCCGTTTGCCGGACTGAGAGATTGCTGCCCCTCAGTCAAAATCAGACCGTCGAGCGGGACCCGCGTCCCGTCTTGCAACATGTTAGAGTAGGGAAGCTAGACCGGATCAGGAGTGTAGGAGAAGTGTGTGTGTGAGAGTGTGTGAAAGGCCGCTTCGTGAGGAGCACATCACGGAGCCATCATGGCCTGGTCCTGAGTTCCCACGGGAGCACCAGCCACCCACCTCCAGGTGCGGTCCCCGAGATTCTCCGATGTCCTTCTATGCCATCTGCAACTGCTGCCCTGTCGGCTTGGCGCACGCACGGTTTTGGGAGTGATGCAATGGTCGCATCATCCTGCCGGTGGAGCCGTGGAGCAGTTCTGGCAACCGTGGCTGCAGAGACCTTCCCACAACGACGAGCCCCACTGCGTGGAGAGCTGGCAGGAGGTCGCGCGTACTGTAGAGGCGGCTGAAGAGCGGGCCGAGGCGTACCGAGCATACCAGCGCTACCAGCATGAGCTCGCCCGCCTACGAGAGGATGATTCGGCACGTGCCCATTCTCGTGCAGGTCGACGTACTAACGGACCACTGGAGTTACGTCGGGCCATTCCACGGGCTAACAATGAAGGCGGCGTGCACCGCACGGTGCTTGTGTGAAGACCAGCGCCCGTCGATGATCCGGTGACTCCGGAAGCTTACGGTCTGCGTGTTGTGCTTGGTGACGCCTAGGGTACTGATTGTGTGGTTAGGAGAGAAAGGTTGATTGATTATACTCCCTCTTTTGTTTGAAGGAAATTACTTTGATTGTTCAAAGTCATCTCGTTTGGATCGTTAAGAGGAATTCTCTCAGCGAGTGTCATGTTGTCCGATGCATGATTGACCGTCGTTGATTAAGTAAAGTGAGCGAATCTTACAGTTAGAATAACCATAGTGATTGTCCAGAGATTAGTCAAAATCCCGGCCAAAGAAGTACGGGTCATTAGGCGAAGGAGTGTGTGTGTGATATATTCACGGTACTAATTCGGTGGATGATTTGTCGAGTGATTAAGAAAAGTTACCCGGTCGATGAAACGTGCTTTGATCAAACTGGAGCAAAAAGACTGATACAGGACAGGGCAGAGTTGGAAAAGGAAAGTAAGTGGAGCCACGGGGATAGCGCAGAACGAACGACACCTAAGGAGCTGATCCTCGCATGTTGTCAGATCCGATTCCGGCCGAAGGCGAAAAAGGGTATAACAGTGTTAATGGTGCGGTGAGTGTGGACTCACTTATTTTCTGTGACGAGTGTGAAATGTACCTGCAGATCAGTCTATAATCCGAAACGCGGTTCTCTAAGGAGGGAGCTGTCGAATCTTCCACCGGACGGAAGACACCGCAGGCCATCCGTCACCGCAACCCAAACAATTCCCCTAATCACGGTGGTGTCCCCCTGCCAACCTACGAGGCGTGAGGATAGAGCGACCGTGCTGGTGAATCATTTGGCTGTAACATTGGCAACGCAATGATGAGCTCCAACGCACTTTACGTCTCCAAAAAAGAAAGGATGAGGCAAACCGCCAGCGCGCGTCATTACAAGAGAAGCCCAGAAGATCCTCCAGGGCTGGACCATAGATTTGAGTGGGATCCGGTGGATGATCAGTCCCCGCAGATGTACAACAAAGGAGATGAGACGGACCCCGACGAAGAAGAAGAATTTCACCTGCGACGGCTTGAGGAACTCCGTGAATGGAAGGCTATCCGACAGGCACGGTTGGCCAATCCCTTCCAGAAGGACCCAGAGGAAGACGACACGCGCCACCCAGATGGGCAGCGCGACTCCATGCAGGTGGAAGACTATGTATCATACGAAGAGCAGGAGCTTGAGGCGGATGAAGGGCCCGTCTTGCTCCATAAAGTCACGACGCCAGATGGAAGGACCGTTTACAAGGCAGTGGACATGACGCCAACGCAGGACGCACCGCGGCGCCTCGAGTTCTTTACCCCAAGGGCGTCCTCACCTGCACCTTCTGTCACCCATGACGGGGATTGTGCAGACTTGGACGATGCCCAGGAGGACCAAGCAGAGGAAGAAGAAGTATCGTTGGATCACCCTTCGGTGCAGGCTTTACACACCCTGCATCAACTCATCACCTTCTGTCCTCCGACATTCCCCTCTCGCCCAACCGTTCGCCCTCGTCGACTGGCCTTGGACAGCGGTGTGTCTCCACCACGAACAGAGAGGAACTTGGAGGCGGTGGGAAAACGGCAAGGGGAAACCCGACGGGAAGGCCCATCTATCGTGACTTCACGTCGCACAGATGCTGGGCAACAACCTCAACACCAACAGCAAACGAGCAAGGCATCCTCCGTTTTGGGAGCGTCGCGCCGCCAAGAAGTCCCAGCTCAAGGAGGAATCAATGCTTCATCCATGGTCGGACCCACCAGACAAGTACGAGCCTTGGGGGACACGCACATCCTAACAGGGGCTCCGTCAACCAAATATACCGTACCACCTGTCCAGTCAAAGATGCAGTCATCTCATCATCAAGCAAGCAAGACGTTAGCCACNTCAACCGGACCTGGGCAAGGATCAGTGGCTCATGGAGGCAAGCAGTACACCGTATGAGTACAAGCGAGTTCAGCAAGATAGCACATGGGAAGTTCTGGACTGGGAGGAACCGATGCAGGACGTGCTCGACCAAGGGGAGCAGTAGTCGCTTCATCGGCTAGTACTAGGGCAGTTGGCCTGGTGCAAGCACATCGATCCCACCTGGGGGCCCCGCCACGGGCGCAGGTGCTAATGATACCTCCATAGGAACTGACTTCGAACCCAGCGACAAAGGCTTCTTACACTCTCCCAAAGCTTGACGTCTTCAAGGGTGAACCAGAGGAGGATCCGGCCATGTGGCTGTTCAAGTTGGGCACTTGTCTCGATTATGGGTTGTTATCTCCTGACTACATTGTCCCAGCAGTGCACCTAGCGCTACAACGGAAAGCTTTGGAGTGGTTCACTGTACAGCATAAGGAACGTCCTTTTGCTGACTTTGATGATTTGACAAATAGGATGACCAAGCGTTTCGACCTCATGAGCCTCGGACAAGCAGAGCTCCAGATTAGTACCATCCGCATGAACGTTGGAGAAAACATCAAGTTACACAACGACAAATTTACCAAGATCTCGGTGCGATGTGTCGACATACCCATTGCGCATGATTATGGAGTATTACTGGGATTCTCTTGTCCCGGCGATTGCTAGCACATTTGGATTTACGATATTTCAGCATACTGGATGCACTGAAGGAGGAAGCAGAATATAAGCAAAGGGAAATCAAACGACAAGCGGCTTGAGAACAGTTTGCTCCAAAAGAACATGTGGCGCCCACTGTTTGCATGCCTGCATGAGCTTGAACACCCAACCCGATGAACCCCAATAACTACCCACCTGGGAGTTGCTGTGAATGCGTAGTATTCACCCATCGGCACCGAGAATGTCCCAACCCCACCCCAATGCCAGGCGTGCCACCCAGAGGAGGACAATACCAAGGACGCGGACCGGTTGGACCAGGACCTGCCGCTGCACGGCAAGCTGTTGGTCCCAACATCACCGCCCTTGTGGCTGCGGCGTCCTCTTCGTCCATTATCGCATGTGCCCGCCTTCCAGCTGCGGTACACTTGCTCCATTTGTCAGTGTGGTGAGCCCGGGTTTCCTGACTCTGTAGCCTCATACTCTCCTACGTTCCGCTCCGCTTGTTCGTCTCCACTCACTCGCGGCCCACACATGGTTGCTGTGGCTCACCCCGCTGGCTTGCCCGCATCATAGTGCCGTGGTCCTATCTTACTCAATCATCATCGGCCCGCCTTCACTACGCTGCGGCCCCTACCTCCTTCATCGCGCACGCAACTTCGGTGCTGCGCCCACGCCAAGTACTGACAATATTCTACCAGCCGTGTTTCCTGAATTCCATCTTTTATGTCAACTTCATCATGCTGACCTGAGTGTTGCTGCGGCACAGTGTAGGACGTAGCCCGCGCTTTGGCGCTGCGGCTCGCCCCACGAGCTTGCCCGCGCCTCAGGAACGCACCAGACTCTATCCTCTAGTTCATCAGTGAGAATGTGGCCTCCTCCAAAATACTGACAGCTTATACCTGCAAGGTCATGCATAGTACACGTGCATTGTAATTGGGCACTCTGACCGTGGCTGACTCGTGTTACAGTTCGTAGAAGTTAAAGTCACGTGGATACATTTGTGGTCATGGTCAGTGGCACATGCAAACTTTGTCAAGGCATCACGCACAATAGCAAACCTGAGCCACCAGTGTTTTACCTTGTTTATACCTACAAGTTTATGCCTAGCACACGTGCACTGTGATTGGGCACTCTGACCGTGGCTGACTCATGTGCTGATTCATAGAAGTTAAAGTCACTTGGTTAACTTTGTTGTCACGGTCAGCTGCACAGGCCAACTTTGTCAAGGCATTGCGCACAATAGC
>SZWC01012019.1:43940-80151 GCA_023375785.1 Penium margaritaceum
GCTGTCGGTGCCCAGAAGGCGGCGGCGAGAGGGTGACGGGGAAGGAGAGCTGCTGCGGAAAAAGGCTACGAAATGTCAGGTTCTTTGACGCAAGAACAGCCAACACAATCCATGAGAGTGTGAAGTGGACGGCCGTTGGTCCCGAGAAGTGAGTGAGGGTAATGGGGAGAAGGAGAGCTGCTGCGAGTCGCATCATTTCTCAATACTGTTTCTCAGACTGCGAAAGAAAACTGAGAAATGTCAGCCCAAGAAATGTCAGACTCAGAAATGTCAGCCTCAGAAATGTCAGCCTCAGAAATGTCAGCTTCAGAAATGTCAGCCTCGGAAATGTTAGCCTCAGAAATGTCAGCCTCAGAAGTCAGCCTCAGAAATGTCAGCCTCAGAAATGTCAGCTTCAGAAATGTCAGACTCAGAAATGTCAGCCTCAGAAATGTCAGACTCAGAAATGTCAGCCTCAGAAATGTCAGCCTCAGAAATGTCAGCCTCAGAAATGTCAGCCTCAGAAATGTCAGCCTCAGAAATGTCAGCCTCAGAAATGTCAGCTTCAGAAATGTCAGACTCAGAAATATCAGCCTCAGAAATGTCAGCCTCAGAAATGTCAGCCTTCACGAAGAACATTGTCCTACATACATGACAACAACTCTCCTGCAAAAGTGATGTTTCTTCGAGAACGAGAGAAGAGGAATGACATACCCACGTGAGAATGAGCCACAAGGAATGCCATACCCACATGATAGTGAGACACGAGGGAATGACATACCTATATGGGGCACACCATCAACGATAGCGATGGTGGCAGGAACTGCACCACCCTGCCGCACAGTGGCCTCCACCTCCATCGCCACACGTAGGTTCTCTGGATACGGCATGCCTGCGTCATGTTGTGCACAAGAACCACGCGGTTTGCAGCAATTGATCACAAGTGTCATTCTTGGCCAGTGACAGACAGAAGTTTGGAATGCATCGGCGTCTACCACCCCACTTGAGGTTGTCAGATGGCAGACCTGCACGGCATTAAGGACCTGTATGGCATGGCATGGCATGGCATAGCAAGACATGGCATGGCATAGCATGGCATGGCATGGCATGCCATGGGTTGGCATGGAATGGCATGTATGATGCTGTACTCCGGTGTACACCTATCTTTGTAAGGCAGGGCTGTGGCCATCACCTCCTACCACACCACGCCGCCACAACGCAGCGGCCGTTGAGGCCCACCAATTAGAGCCTTGCATTGGCATCCATGGGCCGAAGTCAGAGAGTCTCAAGATGCTCAGCTTTTGCAGAAACAACAGCCGGAGGCGGGGGGGGGGGGGGGGGGGGGGGGGGGGGAGGGGGGGGGGGGGGACGATCTCAACATGTACCGTGGCAGATGATAGTGGACTCCAGCGCTACCACTGCGCCGCCACGCACGAGCGCCTGCCGCACCTCCCTCGAGACCACCGCGCCTGCACTCTCGGCCTCCGCAACCCTCGCGTCCATTCCCTCAAGCCTTGCTTCCATTCCTTCTCCTCTCGTCCCTCAGCCCCCTTCCACCACCTCGCTTTCCCCCTCCCTCCGCTCTACCAGATCTCTCCTTCGTCCCCTTTCCTCTCGCTTCACCTCACGCATCCACAACACCACCGAGAGAACAGTTGGAGGCAGCAGCAGGCGATGTGAGTGTACGGCGGGAGCCGGAAGTTAAACTTCCAGTGATACTTGGTTCATTGGTTGTTATTGCTTAGAAACCCACATCTCGTGGAATACTAAGCTGGCACACCTTGGAGTGGAAATTTGATCTCGACATATCCAGAACAAGAAACAAAATTCATATGTATACATCCTTGCTCGCTATGCTCGATCAGGGAAATGTTTGGATGCTCGAGCTTGGCAAGGAGGGTCATGGGACCGCCCCTCGATCGTGACACTCACTCCATCCCGAGATCGTGATGGAGTGATGACCCTTTTTTCTTTCTTTTTTCGACGCGCAAACCCCCAATCACAACTTAGCATTTTGTATGTCATTCACGGGCGGAGCCCGCAAAAACCCTACATCGTAATAGTCGGTTGTTGCGCGTGGCCTACGCCACGTGGATCGAGACACGATCCCTCGCCTGTGTTACGCTGAACAGAGCTTATGGTGAACAGGTAGAAATTGCGAGGTAGAATACGGTTAAAGAATTAGGGATACTTGAGAAATTCATAATAAGCAGTAAGTGCACTTAGATGAAAACTATGAAAACAGTCGAGCACATGTATACAAGTGGCGAGTTTTTGGGGTCGGATGAGGCGTAGTCGGAGTCTTTGGGTTGATTGTCAAGCGACGCCTGCATGCTCAGATCGTAAAGGGTCAGATCGAGAAGCTCCGCTGAGGAATCTGGGGGCTCGAAGATTGACAGCGAAGATGCGAGATGCATCTTTGTAAATCTAGATGTTTCTCGATGCGTCGAGGAGTTGACCGAAAGGTCATGATACTTCTCTCGATGTTTCTCAAAACTGGTCAAAGATGTCACAATGTGCAAGAAGGAACGCTAGAGGGCGAGGGCAGTTAGCCAAATCGCCCTAGACCGTTGGAGCAGAATTCAAGGTCAACAACGGTGGGCCATTTGTGTAAGGATCAAAATGCCCACTCCAGAGGTTTATGGACTCGTGTACATCCAAGACGTAAGAATTCCGCCCCATTTAGTCGCACCGTCCCGGCGCGCGTACAGATGTAGCCTTGTGACATAAATGATACCTCTCGATCAGATAATCAACGTCGCAGTGGTTGTCGCTGAGAAAGTGCGTAGAAGCTTCTTAGCAACACGGCCGCTGACCGGGCGTCAGTGCCTGGTCAGACGGTGACGACAGTCACAGGTCGTGCACACAACTGCAAGGGTTTGGCTAGGAGACACAAGTCAAAGTGTCAGAATGCTTCAATATAGCATATGCAGAGAGAAATGACAACTGACAGGTCCAGGGCATAAATACCTGCCGCGGCGCACGGCGGGTGTCGCACGCAGTCCAAGAGTTGTCCTAAAACCGGCCCAAAACCACTGTTTTGGCCGTAACTCTGCGCACACATGTCAGAATCCTACGCCGTCTGAACCTAGACGTGCAGAATCAAAAGACGGATGCAGCGACTGGTCACATGCATGCATCCATCGACTGACTGCGAGTATATAATGCAAAAACATGCATATGGGCCTCATGCCCAGTCCGCCAAAAAGGCGCCTGCAAGACGTAGAAGGCACATCAAGGAGTCCCGGTGACATCTGGGGCTCTGGAACAGTAGTCGGTCAGCTCCAGGCGGGTAGTCCGCCGCCTGTCGTCGCGCCGGTGTCACCAGGGCCACCTGCCTCAGGGATCTGCACGAGTATGGACACGGCCGAGTGGTCATAGTAAACTGTACAGGAACGGCACAAAGCACAACACTCCCCCATGACCCGATGGTACGCATGTCCATACGCGTGCAGCACTCGTACAACCACAAAGTGGGTGACACAGACAGATGAGACGCCAACGTACATCCCACACTTAACCACTGTCACGCACGGGGCGAAGCCCAACAGAACGAATGGCCACCAGGAGCTTTCCGCGGGCGAGTGCCTTCGTCAAGAAATCAGCACGCTGCAAGTCAGTGCCAACCCACATGATGGAGATCACGCGTTGCTCCACCAGATCACAAACAAAGTCATGCTCAACCGCAATGTGCTTTGTGCGAGCATGAAAAACACTAGAGTTCTTCGCAATGGCGAGAGCACTCTGGTTGTCGCAATGCAGCACAATGGCGGGTACTGACTGCCTAAGCTCAAGAAACAAGCGCTGCAGCCAAACTGCCTCAGCAGCCCCTGCCCCCAAAGCAACATACTCTGCCTCTGACCAGCTACGTGCGATTCAGCCCTGCTTCCCGCTTCGCCAAGACAAAGCTGTACCACCGAGCAGAAACACGTAGCCAGTGCGACTGCGCCCGTCAGGGCTCCAAGCCCAGTCGCTGTCAGTGTAGCCGTCAAGGACCACCGAACACTGCCGACGAAAGCAGAGTCCGAGATACGGCGTGGAGACCACGTACCGTACCACTCGCACAGCCGCGTGAAGAGCTCTCGCACGTGGAGCCTCCGAGAACTGAGCGAGGAGGTTGACGGCGAACGCGATGTCGGGACGCGTGGTAGTGGCCACGTACATCAGAGATCTGATAAGACGGAGGTACAAGGTCACGTCCACTGTCTCCCCCAACTGTGTAGGGTCATCCACCTTCAGGGCATCCTGCCCATCAGGTGTGATGGGTGTGGAAGCAGTGGGCACTGCACCAAGGAGATCGCTAAAGCGCTCCCCCACGACTCGTGCGTATCGGGCCTGATGCAGCAGCAGTGTCCGATATCTGCGATCTCGCACGATCTACATACCAAGAAACACCGATGCAGGACCGAGGTCCTTCATCCTATAGGCGGTCTGCAGGAAAGCCTTGACCTCCTTCACCGCCTCCAGGGACGGAGACGCGATCAGAAGGTCATCAACATAGACGAGGATGGTGGTGAACCGCTCGGGTGTCGGTAGGATGAAGAGTGAGGGATCTGCCTCGCTCTGTACGTATCCTGCGCGAGTCAAGGTGCCAGTGATCTCCCGGTTCCAATACCGTGGAGACTGCTTGAGGCCGTACAAGGACTTGCGCAAGCGCCAGACCTTGTCACCGTCCTCAAAGCCTGGTGGCTGAGCCACGTAGATGTCCTCATCCAAAGAGCCATGGAGGAACGCATTGTTCACATCCATCTAGTGTAGTTCCCAGTCATGCTGAGCCACTACACTGAACAGAGCTCGAACTAAGGTCATGTGGCCGACAGGGGCAAAGGTGTTGGTGTAGTCAACTCCGTCAATCTGAGAGAACCCCTTGACGACCAAGCGGGCCTTGTAGCATTCCAGTGAGCCATCCGGCTTCACTTTCTTGCGAAAGACCCACTTGACCTAAATCACCTTCCTCCCATGGGGAAGGTCGACCAGCTCGTAGACTCTGTGCTCTCGGATGGCGCGAAGCTCATCCTCGCAAGCAGCTCGCCAAGCCTCAGCATCCTGCGATGAGAAAGCCTCCCTCAATGTGCCGGGGTCAGGCGCCATAGAGGGGGAACTCTGCGTGGCAAGTGCACACGCCTCAGTGTCTGGTCCGACGGCCACGAGATCAGCTGCTGCGTCACAAGCGATATGGAACTCGCGAGTGACCAGGTCGTGCCCTATAGGGCACGCTGGGTGTACCTCTGAAAGCTCAGTGCAGACACTCAGGCCTAAGGCCTTTGTGCTGGGATCACCGCTCGCGATGCTGCGAGAGGAACGCCTAGGTCCGGGACCCGACGCTCGCTGAGCTCCGGAATCTAGTGGTCGAAGGCGACCACCAGGCTCACGGGAGTAACCGGAGGTCAAGGGGCGCACCTCAGGCTCAGGAACAGGAACGACCACAGGGACAGGTATGACCACAGCTGGTGAGGGCTGAGACGAGGCAGCCGGAGATACCGTGCGAGGAGAAGCATGTGAGGGGGACACTGAGCTGGGAGTGACAGCTGGCCCGGACACTGAGACAGGAGTGTCAGGCGACGTAGGGACAGGAGTGGGCTGGGCAGAGTCAGACACCGGAGCAGGGGTGCCAGTGGACACAGGTGATGATGCAGGAGGAGGCGTGAGAGCAGCGGTACCTATGGGGTGTGAAACAGGCTGGGCAGGCGGGATCTCTGTTCCAACGGCAATGATAGCCGGGTCATCAAGTGCTGGGGATCGGGAGGGGACTCGAGCGGACACATCAGCCTGACGAGAAATGGTCACTGCCGGAGAAGTATCCCCCATCCGCCGAGGACCCTCACAGGAAGGGACATGAGCTGCGGAGAGAGCTGTGATCGAAGCCAGATCACGGTTTATGAGAGACTAAAAAAACAGCGTGTCACGGGACTCAATGACACGACGGCGAGTGGGGTCCCTGAAACGCCAGGCCTTCGACCGCGGGGAGATGCCGATGAAAGCACACAAGCGACCTCAAGGGGAGACCTTGGACCCCTACTGGTCCTCGGTGTACCACACGGAGGCCAGGGAACCCCAGACGCGCGCGAGACGAAGATGAGCACGGTGCCCAAACCAGAGCTCGTACGGTGTAACATGATCCGGAAGCGGACCATGCGGGAGGCGGTTCCAGACCCAAGTCATGTAGACGAAGCCCTCGAAGACGAAGGACTCCGGGTGACCGCACTCAGACCACATGGCGCGGACCGCATCCTCCATGGTGCAGTTCCAGCGCTCATAGACACCGTTCTGCTGTGGGGTAGCAAGAGCGGAGACCTGGTGAAAAATGCCGTGCTCAGCAAAGAAGGAGTCCATCTCACCGAGGAACTCGTCGCCGTGATCCGAGTGAAAGGTATGTAGCGTGTGGCGAGACTGACGCTCAGCCATCACGAGCCAGAGTCGAACCGCAAGGGCGGCATCGCTCTTTTGGCACAGACTGTAGACCCACCGCATCCGGGTGAAGTCATCAGTCAGCTTCAGAACATACCGTCCCCTCTCAGACAGGGACTAGACCGGGAGGGGACCAAGCAGGTCTGAGTGGACCAACTCGAGTGGCCTCAGCGCTCGGGAACGCGAATCAGGATAAGTGCACCGATGCATCTTTCCCTGAGCGCAAAAAAGACAGTCGGTCTTGGATGGCTTCTCGAAAGAAGCCACGTCAAGACCAAGAGCGGGCTGTGTCCGGATGAGCTTCGACACAGTGTCGGAGCCCACGTGACACAGACTTCGGTGAAGCAACCGCTCGTATTCCGGGGATAGAACACCAGTGACAAAAATGCGGCCAGAGGAGGAGGGAGAGCAAGGGGAGGAGGGCCGAGCAATGTGGTACAAATCATCTACAAGTGAAGTACGCAGGACAATGCTACGGGTGTCAAGAGCAGTCACAGCCGCTGAATCAGCGGTATGCTCAACGGAGAGACCCATCAGAGTGCAGGCACGCACAGACAGCAGACTGAGCTCAAGATCAGGCACAAACAGCACGTCAGAGAGATACAAGGGGCCAGACGGACCATCAAAGCATACAACCCCAACACCGTGGACCGGTAAGGACTGACCAGAGCATGTACAAACAGAATGGACTGTCGTGACAGGACCAAGTACCACAAAGTCACTACGACGACACGTCATGTGGTGGGTGGCACCGGAATCGATGATCCAAGTGCCACCGGAGTCACGACTGGTGGACGTCACTGTACAACGAGCAATGGAACACTCGGCATCAGAGGGACACTGAGCCGTCAGTGGGAAGGAACGACGTACATCACGAAGGTGAGACTCATGAATCCAGTCAGTGCACTCTGGCCCATCATCATCACATGCAGACTGTGCTCCCCCACACGTGTCATCACGAGTCACGAGGACGGACGAACAAGCAGTCTGTGACCCACTCAACGATGACAACACACTCGCACCTCCCTGAAAGCGAAGCGCCAGAAGATGACGAAGCTCGGCGATGGTGCGGTCACGTGGATCTGGATCACTGCTGCTCGCTGGTGAGGATGCAGGAACAGCTGCAATCGTGGTCGCCGCGTGTCCAGAGGAGTGTGCGGTCGACGTGCCGGACGCCGTGCGGGCAGCATGGGCAGTGTGAAGTCCGCGAGTGATGCGCTCCCAGTCAAGCGGCTGCTGGCACTCGGTGTAGCGATGGGCACCTCCACAGTTGTAGCAGTGCACGGAACGGCCACTGCTACCATTGGATGACGACTGCTGCTGACCCAATCCGCGCTTCCTATTCTTCTTCTTCCCCTGGGCGGCTGCTACAACGCCCTACGTCTGCGTGGGTGTAGACGGGGTCGAAGAAGAGGAGGAAGATGAGGTCATGATGGAGGTAGATGAGGGTGACTATAGGAGGGAAGATGGTGGTGAGGCGAGGACTGCTGCAGCGAGGGAAGTCTCCTGATGTGCTACTGCTGCCTCGCGAGCCGACGTCACCTGGAGGAAAAGCTGATGGGCCCAAGGGAGTAGCTGCAGGGTGGCTGAGAAAGGCTCGAGAGCAGCATTGCTGTACCGTGTGAATATGTCGGTGTACTCCAGGCGAACTCCGAGCATGATCGTCCGAAGTGCCCACAGCTGTGTGCCCCCTGAGGTCCCCAGACGCGTGTAGATGCGCATGGCGCGTCTCCAGTAATCCGCCGCAGGCTCCGCTGGTCCCTGACGGAGCAAGTAGAAAGCACGAATGTTTGACGCACGCGTGGCGTGCGTCTCTACGGCCAGTAGGAACAACGCCAGATCCCAGCCTCCACGAGGATCAGCTCCGGTGTCTGTGCCAGCCTCGCCGAGGAAGGGGCGGAAGTCAACGACAGTCTCGCGTGGCATGGCGTAGAGAAGTCCTCGCATGGCCCAGGCTGCTGTCAGCACCTGTGCTGGATCTGTAGATTGATATGGGATGTGGTAGTAAGGCCACACTCCCTCGGACGTGGCCCACACCTGAAACAGGATCTCCCAGTAGTCAAATCCATCCTCGCTGATGTACCGTGGAGGCGGTGCCTCAAATTCCTTTGGCTGCCGCTCCGTGGGGAGAGCAACCGCAGGCTGAGGAGGGCGAGAGACGGGGAAGACTCCTGGAAGGGGGTGATCACCGGGGAAGTCAGGGGACGGTCGTATCGAGGACACGGGTGGAGGTCGGATACCCGTCTGCAGCCGACGGAGGCGCTCCTGTAGGAGACGAATCTCCCGCTCATGGGAGTCATCCTCGAAGCCTGGCATGAATGGCTCGTCATCAAGGAGGTCCGCAGGTGGTGGGGAAACCACACCAGAAGGTGAAGCAGGCGGAGCACCTGTCACGGGCACCTGAGCCGAGTGCTGGGTGGAGGCCGCAACGCCGGCAGCTCCCTTAGAAACGCGTGGAGGAGCCGTGAAATGAGCGCGCAGGAGCTCAGTCAGCGTGCGGATCGCGTCAGTCTGCTCTCGCTATAGACGACGCATCTCCTCCTGCTGGCTGCGCAGGTCCTCAATGGCCTGCGAGCGAGACTCAATACCCCTGAAGAAG
Organism: Penium margaritaceum; assembly: GCA_023375785.1. Lineage (NCBI taxonomy): Eukaryota > Viridiplantae > Streptophyta > Zygnematophyceae > Desmidiales > Peniaceae > Penium > Penium margaritaceum. The sequence goes on from SZWC01012019.1 coordinate 52,927, forward strand.
AGGAGGAGGGATCACCTGGTCCCTTGTCCTTGTCGTCGGGCGAACTCATGCCGCCGCTCACTATGGGACGACAGGTCAAGTTTGCCAGATTTCAAAACCGTCTACGTTCCTCGGGGAGTTGAAACACTGGCAACTTTTGATTTTCCGGGTGAAGATTTGGCCAAGTGTAATGCTGACGTCAGCAAGTGGTTGCTGACGTCAGCACGACCTGATGACGTCAGCAATCAACAATGCTGACGTCAGCTCGTCCCCTTCCTTTTTTTTCTTTTTTTTCTTTTTTTTCTTGTCACGGTTCTGCCGTTGCGCGGTGGCGCGCGGCAGCTCCGCGAAAGCTACGCAGCAGCTTCTGCCTAGCTGCTGTTGCAGTTGTGCTGTCAGCTGCACCAGCAGCTGCGTAGCTGCGTGTGCAGCGGTGGCAGCAGCGGGTGCGCTACTGCTGCTGCTACTGCGCGCGGCAGCTACTGCTGCGCGCAGTGCTGCTGCTGCACGCTGCAGCTGCTGCTGGCTGCCGCCGCCGCGTGTTGCAGCTGGCTGCCGCCGCCGCGCGCTACTATTGTTGCCACTACAGCGCTGCTGCTGCCGCCGCGACTGCTGCTATTGTTACTGTGCCGCTGCTCCTGCTGCGCTGCTGGAGCCGACGCCGCTGCTGCGCTGCTGCTGCCGCCGCTGCTGCCACGCTGCTGTGGCGGCCGCTGCTGCTACGCTACTGCTGCCGCCGCCTCTGCTGCTGCTGCTCTGCTGCTGTGGCTGTGGGGGAGTGGCAGTTGCACGCACCGCAGCCGCCACACACCTCTGCGCGGCGGTACGTGCCGCTGCTGCTGCCTCAGCGGCTGCAATCTCACGTGGTGGGTGGAGTACGTGGACGGCGACCGGCCGTCTCCAACACGTCCCAGAAGGTCTGCTGCAGCGGTGACTCTCACTACTGCTGCTCTGCTGCGTCTCTGCTGCGCAGCTCAGTGAGAACTGTCTCACTGCTCTGATACCATGAGAAAGTGCGTAGGAGCGTCCTAGCAACACGGCCGCTGACAGGGCGTCAGTGCCTGGTCAGACGGTGACGATAGTCACAGGTCGTACACACAACGGCAAGGGTTTGGCTAGGAGACACAAGTCAAAGTGTCAGAATGCTTCAGTATAGCATATGCAGAGAGAAATGACAACTGACAGGTCCAGGGCATAAATACCTGCCGCGGGGCACGGCGGGTGTCGCACGCGGCAGTCCAAGAGCTGTCCTAAAACCGGCCCAAAACCACTGTTTTGGCCGTAACTCTGCCCACACATGTCAGAATCCTACGCCGTCTGAACCTAGACGTGCAGAATCAAAAGACGGATGCAGCGACTGGTCACATGCATGCATCCATTGACTGACAGCGAGTGTATAATGCAAAAACATGCATATGGGCCTCATGCCCAGTCCGTCGAAAGGCGCCTGCAAGACGTAGAAGGCACAGCAAGGAGTCCCGGTGACATTTGGGGCTCTGGAACAGTAGACGGTCAGCTCCAGGCGGGTAGTCCGCCGCCTGTCGTCACGCCGGTGTCACCAGGGCCGCCTGCCTCAGGGATCTGCACGAGTATGGACACGGTCGAGTGGTCACAGTAAACTGTACAGGAATGGCACAAAGCACAATAGCCGCTGGGTTCCCAACTATTGTGCGCGGCGTCGAAGTCGTGCCACTTGACAAGTTAGTATGTCGTCTTGCCACGTCGTTGATGGCTGTGGATGTCCTCAATGACGTACTCCGTGTCACCTGTGTGTTAGTTATAGTTGTGACACACACAAGTGCCCTCTTGCCTTTACGCACACACACACACACACACACCTCATCAGTACAGGTGATTGATCTCAACTGAGGCTCCTTGGTACAAGACTGTGATGCAGCATGGGGCGCACAGGTGGTGACACTATCAAGTTGCCAAGTGGTGACCACAGCACCAACGTCACGACGAGCCTTACTTTAATGATGACTCTACATGCCAAAATGGGGGAAACACTTGGAGGAGTGCATGCTTGTGATGTGACAGGATTCTTGCTCACATGCATGCTTTCAGTGTAGTGAGCCAGGTTGCTGATCCCTTGGGACCACACGTCCGGTTTACACTGGCGTGTGAGAAAACGCCTGGAGCTCGTTCGCTCCAGGGGCAAGTTCGATCCTTAGGTGGCGTCCGGACCCCACGTCGAGTAACTCGCGTGGGTGGCCCGGTCAACCGGTGCTCGCCACTTCTCTTACTTGTTACTCGTCAATCTTTCACCTACTCTAAGTGAGCTTGCCCCCGATCCATGGTGTCATCCCGTAGCTTGCTTGCTTGCTAGCTTGCTTGCTTGCTTAGCAACCTAAGCTACCGACCAGTATCAGAGTAGGAGGACTTCTTCCTCCTCGCGACCGTCCTGAGAACTCGTTGGGCCACTCATACGTGGCGGGTGATCCTGCGCAAGCATCACATTTGCGACTGTAGCGGGTGGAGACCACAGCAACAGCTACTGTCCCTTGTAGCCACACATATAGCACCTGTGGATCACGTTGTGCTCCTCTCTCGTGCACGGGATACGCACGTCTTCGCAGTTGTCCCCTCGCACCCTGCTAAGCTTCGTCCTAGGCATGCACATCGGTGCTGCCGAGTGGTGACTCCCATTTTCCAGTAGTCGTACATGCACACTCTTTGCAGTAGCACGTGCAGCACCCGTACTCTATGTGATGTGCTCGTCTCACGCTCCACTGCTCCCACGCCATCGGCTCCCCTCTATCTCCATCAACCTTCCTCTGTGCGCTTCGGCTTCCGCACACACGCCGACCACGTGGTACCACTAACCGCCGCCTCTGCTTCTCAGGAACCATGCATGCGCATCCTCGCAGCACCACACATTGCACCCGCACTCTGCGTGGTGCACCGGTCTCGTGCACGGGGCTTCCCTCATGCACCACTGTGGCTACGTTGCTAGGGTCTCTTCGCCTCCGCCCTCCTACTTCACTGGTCGTGCCTCAAACTTAACACGCACTATTCACGGCATTGGCACGGCAGCTGTCCTTGGCTTGCCTGCCGAGCATGCGAACTTATCAGTGGTGGTGATGAACCTTGCTGCAGTCGACTCTCCCACTACAGCAGCCTCAACCGTAGCAGCTAAAGCTTGCTCCCATGCACATCTCAGCACCTCAGGCTGCCCTCTAGACAGCCAAGAACTCGGCACACTGGTGTCTCCGCTTGTAACCGAACCGATCCCCATGTCGCCCACGGCCGCTCGTGAGTGTACACACATCGACAAAGAGCTCGCATACTACAAGGAGAGGGTGGAGAGGGAGATGTGGTCGAGGGTTCGCCGCAGCAGTCCTGGGTATCACCCCGGTGAGGACTACGATCCCGCGGACTTCTACGAGTGGGAAGACGCTGGGGTCTACACCGCACATTGTCAGTCAGCCAACGACGACTCCCCGACAGCGCATAACGAGCCAACCACGGCGCCATCGCATGATCATCGACCTCTTGAATCACCGATAAGCCCACCTGTTGTCCTTAGAACACGTCAACAACGTCGTAGTGCTGCTCCTTGTGGCGTAGCACCAACCTCTATGGGAGCAGCATCCAAGGCACCTGCTTCACAAACTACATCAGCTACAGAGTCGGCTTCTTCTTCATCTCGTGATACTCTGACTACCCTGCAGGCTGCACTCGTGTCTGGTGCTGCTGTTGCCTCCACGTTTGCAGCCACCGTACATGTTGCATGTGTACCAGCAAGCACTGCCACTAGTAGGGCCATTGAGACCTACACCACGATTGTAGTAGATCAGGGGCCTCTGGAAGCTGGTGCCGTCAATGTAGTGACCCAGATTGCTGCCGCAGGAGTCGCAATTGCATTAGCATCAGCTGCAACGGCCACGGCGCTCTCCAATGCCGTCACCTCCATTCACAACTCCACTGCACAGGCTTCATCCTTGCCCTCCATTCAGTTGTTGGTCACGACTGCTGCAGGCATCTCCACCCTGGCGGCTGCAACGCTGATGGGAGTAGCTTGCCTCATCGTCTCCGCATCAGCCTCTGTTGCAGATGTCGGTTCATCGGCTACAGCTGCTCTTCCGCCGTTATTCTCATTGCGTCGCTGTGCTTGGTGAGCCTGTTCTCTTCCTCTTTTCTTGCCATTCCTTCTTTGGTGTGTTTGTACGTCTAGGTTGTTGCCTTACAGCGAACTCCCAATGCACTCATCACACATTTCCCACGCCCACTGGGGTAGGGGAAACTCTGCCAAGATTTTCCCTACAAAGTCAAGTCACTAGCAACATGCTAGTTGACGATGATCAATACACGGCATTGTAGGCTGAGTTGCAGCATGAGCGCACTGCCCTACAGGCTGCCCTCACTGCTCAGCGCGTTGCAGAGGAGAAGCTGCACGATGAGCAAGCTGAGCAAGAAACCTTTGCAGATCACATTACTGAATTAGTCATTAACCGCCTCCAACCCACATTGCGTAACACTTCATCTGCCGGCATTGCTGTTGCATTCTCCACCTCACTTGCTTCCGCATATGCTACCACTGGCTCATTTCCTCTTACCCTCTTGTAGTTGCCGCTGCCACTTGCGCAGCCACAGCCAAAGCACTCGTCCCATCAGTGCAACGCAAACCTGACTTTGACTCTAATCCACCTCACTTCACCGCCAATCTCACCTTCCATTCTTGGGAGGTTTGTTTCAATGCCCGGGCGCAGGGGGAACAACTCTGAGAATACTACCATGAACCCAATCCCTCTGCCACCCCACCGTTCATGGCTGTTGAATTTGAGTCTGCCCCTGCTATCCGTGCCCTCATTTGTGCCGGACCCGATGATCTTACTGATGAAATCGGGTCCTAGAATGTGGACACTACACGCTGCACCGCTGCTGACCCGATTGGTGCTTACGCACAGATCAAGCTACGCACGGCAGTGACTGGACATGAAACTCAAAGTGTTCTCACTGTCCAGTTCAACACGTTGTCCATGCGTGTTGACAAGACAACCGACGCCTATTGGGCTCGCAGACTGCGAATGTTGCGTGACCTCAGGAAGGCTGCTCCTTGTCAGCTCCCTGCTATCCTTCCCATTGTCAACGGCCTCATCTCAAAACTCAGTGACATCTTTCGAGAGGTGAAGCCCATTGCGATCGAACGTCTGGCTGCCATTCCTGTCCCCGCTGATGCACCGCCTGGCATTGGTGCCTTGTGGGAGTTCACCTCACAACTTCTGACAGACTGGTGCAGCTCTTTGCAAAACAAACGCATTCTTTGCGCCGCAATTGTAGGAGCTGCCACTGGACTCCTTTCTTCTCCTTCTTTTGCCTTTACATCATCCTCCACCACGACAGCCACATCTCTCGCTTCCCACCGGGGTGGTCGGGGTGAGGTTGTAGTAAATGTAAAGGCCGAGGGAGTACCTCTGGTGGTGGTGGGCGAGGAAGGGGTGGCAAGGGCCGCAGCTTTGATAGTGCCGCATCTTCATCTCTCTCCTCCATCACTGTCACATGCTAGAATTGCGGTGCCACTAGTCATGCGGCGCCCAAGTGCTCGGCACTCCCTGATGATCCCCGCCTTGCCTCAGCCATGCGTGCACATTGGGCAAGCTCTACAGGGTTGGGTGGTGGCTCTGCACGCTTTTCCACCTCCACAGGGTCTAGTGGTGGCTTTGTACACTCATCCTCCTCCTCTTCTACCGCTCTTGCCTACAGCACTGCCCTGACTTCACCGCCTCCACCCGCTCCTAGGGATTGGCCCTCTCGGTTTGGTGGGCCTGTCTACTTTGGGCCCCCATCTGGTTTCTACTCTCCTCCGCCGTGGGCGTCGTCCACCCACATCTCCCAGCGCCCCTCGTTTGACGTACTCCTCACTGGGTCGTCCAAGGACGCCCGCCAGCTGGAATCTGTTCTCACCCATGCCGTCCACTAGCGCCATCTCCGTGATCAGGGAGGTGAGAGTTTTCATTTAGTTGAGGGGGGGCTTGCATGTGACGTTGACTCGTCTCTTTGTGGTCCGTCATCCAGTCATGTTCACGGTTATCCTCCAGTTGACGCCCTGTGGATTGAGTAGCGGCAGTCCTACAATGTGCCTCGTTGCCTTGTTGCCTGTGGTTAGCACCTTCCTCCTCGCTCTGCCATTGCCGTTGTGAGTCCTGACCCTGCCTCTGTACGTGTGACGGGTGGCTTCTGGATCCTTGATTCCAGTGCCACCCACCACATGACTTCTTGTTGTTCCTCGTTCGTTTCTCTCGACCCCGTTGGCTCTATTCGCTTTGTTTGCACCGACTCTGGCCATCTCTTACCTGTCCAGGGTGTTGGGGTTGTATGCTTTGTTGGCCCTAGGAGGGAACTCTTTCTACCCGACGTTCTGTACGTTCCTGCTCTTGAGCTCAGTCTGCTGTGTGTTACGACGCTCGACGACCAGGGCATGGACTTCTCCTCCAGCCGCGAAATTGCTTTTTTGTTGCATCGCACCACTAGTCGTGTCCTACTGTGTGGCACTCGTTGTGACCGTTTGTTCCGTGTACCCTTGTTTGCACTGCATCCCGCCTCGACTGCTCTTGTTCACGTGGCCCGCTCTCTCACTTTGGCACATGCACAGTTGCTCCCTCGCCGTCTTTGCCATGTTCACACTGCTGCCATTGACAGTTTGCTCCGAGACAAGCCAGTTCATGGTCTTGATGCCAACACGTTCTCTGCCCGTTGCCCTACTGACTGTCTTGATTGTGCCTAGGGTAAAATGCATTGTTCCCCTTTTCCACGTCGGAGTCCCACACGTCTCACCCTCTTGGTCTCTTGCATGCAGACGTCATGGGACCCCTTGCCCATAACGCTCTCGGGGGGGGTTGGCCGCTATGCCCTCTGTCTCATAGATGACTTTTCCCGCATGCACTGGGTCTTTGCCCTTCGGCAAAAAAGTGATGTCTGTCCCACACTAGAGTCCTGGCTGCCTCTGGCCAAACAGGCCTGTGGTCGCTGTCTGAAATCTTTTCGCTGTGATCGTGGTGGAGAATTTATGGGTCCCACTGCCCGCTTCTTGATGTCCCTCGGGGTGTGTATGGAACCTTTGGCTCCCTACACATCCCAACAAAATGGCGTCTCTAAACGCTGGAATTGCACCCTTGCTGATGCTATCCGTACTCTCCTCAATGAGTCTTCTCTCTCCCACATCGTCTCCTTTGAGTCCTATATGACCTGGGTGTGGAACCGTGTTTCCCACGGTCCCCTCCCTTATCACGTCACCCCCTTTGAACGTTGGTACGGTCATCGTGCTGACCTCCGTCTGGCTCGTGTCTGGGGTTCCGTCGTTGCCGTCTGGCTGCCAGAGGACTTTCGTGACGGCAAACTAAGCCCTCATGCTCGTCCTTGCACCTTCCTTGGTGTCTCTGTTGTGTCCAAAGCATGGCTCTTTTGGGACCCTGACTGCTCTCGCGTCATTGAGTTGCGTGACGCACTCTTCTTTGAGGACGTCTTCCCTCCTCACATATCCCATGTCCCACCTCCTTCCTTTCTCTCCTTGCTCCGTTGGCTTGAGGGAGGTGTGTTTGCTTCAGCCTCTGATCTCGGTGCATCATCCTCTCCTTCTCACATGGCATCCCCTGATGTCACTACCATGGACAGTGAGGATGAGGACTTCTCTTCCTCAGAGTCATCGTTCTCCCATACCTCTTCTGAGTCTGTTGTGTCACAGCCCTCCTCGGTTTTTGTGTCGTCCTTGCCGCCCACTGGCAGTTCCGAGCCCTTGTCGTCCACTGGTAGTCCCGAGCTCTCACACTCGGCACCCACTTCCGCACAATCCCTTGTCCATTCTCCTCCCAGCTCATCTCTTGACTTTCAGTCCCCCCTGGTGATTGACGCCACTGGAGATGAAGTACCTTAGGCACCGGTTTCTTGCCCTAAGCCCTACACTCGTGGGGGTAGACTATGTGCTCTTCAATCCTCACAGTCCTCTCAGACCTCTCGTGGGCTCTCCAGCTCCTCTGGGACTCCTTCTGAGTCTGTTCCTGTTGGCTCGTCCAAAGCCTCTCAGCCCACTTAGCGGGTCACGCACTCCAGCCCCTCATCCTCCACAGCTGGTCCCTCAGTTCAACCCACTGGCCTTGATGCACTTGGCCTGTCTATGAGTGTCGTGCATTCCAACTCGACAGTTGGTTACGCTCTTGTAGCCCATGATTTCCACAGTGCTCTTGAGTCCTCCGTCACCGGTTATGTTGCCGCATGCTTCGCGGCCTCTGGCCTTCCTACTCTTCCCCCTCAGCCTACCACTGTTCGGCAAGCTCGTGAGGCAACCGACTCTGATCTCTGGGAGAAGGCCATGCAAGAGGAGCTCACAATCCTTCATGAGCATGGAGTCTTTGAGCTTGTGGATCTCCCAGCAGGCCGCAAGGAATTCTCCGCCCGGTGGGTCCTTCGGCGTAAGCTGAAGCCTAATGGGATAGTCGACCGGTACAAGGCTCGCCTCATGGTGAAGGGTTTCTCCTAGATTCTAGGTACTGACTTTGATAAGACTTTTGCACAGGTCGGGAAGTACCACACTCCCCGAGCATTGCTAAGTCTTGTCGCCCAGCACAACTAGGAACTCGAGCAAATGGATGTCAACGATGCCTTCATGCATGGGAAGGTTGACGCAAAAAACTACATGTTCCGGCCACCGGGCTTCACCAATGGCACAAACAAGGTCTGGCAACTGGGCAAGGCCCTCTATGGGCTCAAGCAGTCGCCACGTTGCTGGAACATGGCGATCTTCTCGACTCTTGAGCGAGGAGGTTACTGTCCCAGCACGGCTGATCCTACACTCTTCTTGAGTGCCCCCTCAGAGCCATTTGTGGCCATTCTTGTCTACGTCAATGATCTGCTCATTGCCTCACCCAGTCCCTCAGTTGTCCACTCAGTGAAGAACGTGCTACAGTCTGCGTACAAGATGAAAGACCTAGGTCCTGCACGGGTGTTCGTGGGAATGGAGCTTGAGCGTGACCGCCAGCGTCGCACGTTACACGTGCACCAGGCTGCATACATCCGCACACCGGGGGTGCGCTTTGCTTCCCTACTTGCTGACGTCTCCACCGCATCCACACCGATGACTCCAACAGGTCAGGGCCTGTTGAAGTCAATCGATTCAGCGCAACTGGGGGAGATTGTTAATGTCACCGCCTACCTCAGTGTGGTTCGCTCCCTACTCCTACTACCACTTGGGCAGATGTGGCCTTCTCGGTCAACTTCCTGGCCCAATTCTCCCAACAGCCTCGCCAGAAACATCTTGAGGTTGCACTACGCGTTGTGCCCGATATTCCTAAATGAACAAGAATTGGCTCAGGTATTCACTCCAATGCTCCTGTCGCCTTGACAGGTTTGGTTGTGTTTGGAAAAACACCAATGGGTAATGGCCGGTCATGACCGTCTCACCCCCCTTGGCACCCTCGAGGTAGCAACACCACATCTTGAAAGGGTCTGCCATCACAAGGAGCTCATGATCCTCAGTCGAGTATAGCATCTCCGAGGGGATGAGATTTTGGCATTCATATGCAAGTGGGTAACCGTTTTCCATGAGGATTGGTCCAAGTCCTACTGCCAATGCATGACATCGCACCTCCTACGGTTGCAATGTGTACAAAAGAGCTAAGACGGGTGCTCTAGATAGAAGCTCTTTACCTTTGAGAAAGGCATTCTTGTAGTCAGATGTCCAATCCCAATGCATGTCCTTTTGTGTGGGCCTGGTTCGCGACGCTACCAGGGTCAAATACCCTTGCATAAACAGTTGAAAGCAGTTTGTAAGGCCAAGGAAAGATTGATTCTGTCCAACATTCTCTTGTTATGGCAAATTGACCACGACTTAGACCTTTTCTCGGTACACACAAAATTTGTCCTTGTCAACTATGTGTCCAAGGTATTCGAGCTCATCTTGTACAAAATTGTACTCAATCATTTTTGCATAAACGTTTTACTCCCAAATGATCACAATGACTTTGTACAAATGTTCTACATACTGTTCCATTGGCGTGGAAAAAGCCAGGATGTCAAACTTACCAAGTTTTTTGGCCTACGTTTGGTTCATTTATCCTTGGAAGGTTGCCGGGACGTTCATAAGCCCAAAGCAAAGAAATCAATACTGATAGTGTCCCATGTGCGTTCAAAATGCTATTCTAGACACATTGTCTTTTGTAATGCGGATTTGATGCTACCCTTGAGATAAATCCAAGGGTTAAATGACTTTTGCCCCTTGGAGAGACCAAATAGGTCCTCAATCCGCGGTAAGGAGAATCAATTTTTTATTGTTAGCTTATTCTGTACCCGGTAGTCCACGCACGCTTGTAGACGAACGTCCTTACCTTCGCAAAAAGGATTGCTGCATCGTACGGCAAGCTACTTGGCTCAAATCCACCCTTTCTCAAGGTACTCTTTTCATTGGCATTCGGACCCTTGCCTCTCTACTGGACCAAGGCGATACATGGGTCTGAATGGCAATGTTGGCTCTTGTTGTAGAGAAATCGTGTGGCCCATGTGTCATTCTGGTAGAAGCCTTGCCGGTGGGTCTTGGAATACATCCGAGATATCCGCCAATAGAGATTTGATCTCTTGTGGCATGCCTTCCTTCATGTCATCCTCTGTTTTTCGCAACCGAGTGAAGAAGTATCAACACCCTTATTGAATACGTCACTTGACCTCCATCATCAACAAGCAAACATGGAAATTCAGTTAGGTCAGAGATAATCCCGTAGTTGGAATCAATGTAAAGTGATAATGTCCCTTTGGAAGGATCAGATGCTTTAACTCAAAGCACATCAAAGCATTGTTGTCAGCGAGTCAGGAATGGCCTAGCACCACATCAAACGGGTCAATAAGGTTGAGTATCTTCAACGTGACACTCTATGTGTAACCTTTAATGCAACTTCTTGATTTATAGTTATTGATCACGGGTTATGGTATGCTTGTCACGGACAAAAACTGTGCCATTTGATGGCTCTTACTTTAGGCCCACCTGTCGGGTAAAGCCAAGGCTAACGGATGAGTCATCTCTCTCACTGATAGCCTGCGAGGTGTCCTTTGAACTACATTGTCATGTTACCTCCACTCTTCCAAGTGAAGATGCTCAATGACGGAAAACCCAGTTTGTAATAAACAAAAGTTATGTATTGCACGCGTCGCAACTCCCATGATTCACCCACTCAAGTCCACATCTTGTATATGCGTGTGAATTTTTCTATCACCATATAGTCCTTAAATTTGACTGGGTTGAAATCTTTGTCCAACGGCTCCACAAACGTGATTGAACTCACCATCTTGAGGCCGGTTGATTCCATTAGTGTGTCACACCATTCTTGTATAGTGTTAGGTGTCGCTATCACTAGGCATGTTTGACCATGCATCTCATCCAGAGATGTAAGGTTTAGTAGACATTGATGGCCAACAAGCAAAGAATAAGTTTCAACCAGAGAGGAGAAAACAATGGAAGTGTTTGAACTTGTCAAAAAATCAAATTGTTTAACATCCACATGTGAAAACATGAACCCACACTCGTGATCCAATTTTGCTACTGATTAGTCTCCACTAACATCACTCAAGGTTGGAGAAACCTAGTACCATGACCTTGTCTGTTTCCACGGCCGGGCCCATATCGGTGACCGCGTCCCTGTGTATGGCCTTGTCTGCAACCTTGTGGTGCACCATCCTCACGAGGTACCGCAGCTGCAGCCAATGCCACGGCCTCTTGTCCACAACCAGCAACCTCAAGACACTCTATCCTAAAGTGTCCAAGCTCCATGCAGCTGCGGTAGAGCTTGAAACAAAAGGCTGCGTTTTAACACTCACGCGGTGTCTGTAGCTCATCACTGTCATGGGTGCACTTGTAATTGGGGAGCTTGTGCCCACTAGCCTTCTTGGCTCGAGGGTTTGCTTATTTCTTTTCATTGGCCTCACCCTGCTCTCCCAAGGATCCACCAGCCCCTATAGCGTCCATGCACTTGTCACGGCCTTGTTGTGCATGCGTGTTTGCCCATGCATCAGAGTAGCGTTTGGGTTCATGGAATACACTTCCATCATGTAGTCGTGCAACAGCCTCCGGCATATCCAATCTTGGCTGGTTGCCTTCGTGGTGGTCTTTTCCTTCAGCTTCTCGTTGGCTAGACCATCATATAAGTACTCAAACAGCAAGTAATGGAGGAACTCGAAGGCATGGGTCCCATCGCCCTCTGTGAAAATTTTGGCTACCTCCACGCGTGCGATTAACTCCCTCAAGTAGGCCTCGAACAAGCTACCTAGCTGTCTAAAGTCCTTGATCTTGTAAAAGGCGCACTGCACTTCCTCGCGCTAGGTGCACCTCTTGCGCATGATTGTGTGGTTTTGTACGGCATGGGCTGCCACTCAAGGTGTGGTTGCTACGTGCCCCACTCCTTTACCATGTACGTAAAGAGCTTGCCCTCAAGACGTATCATAGCAAGATCACCCCACTCACCGAGTGGCCCCTTGAGAAAACACAGAACGTGTTGCATGTAATTCAGCAAATCAGTGAGCTTCATGCCCTTCCTGAAGATCTCCACATTACCGAGGAAGGACGTGTTCATGACCAGCCCTGAAGTTGTTAAGGTAGTCAAATCGTCGCTACCACTAGCGGTAGCATCAACACCCGCCGCCCGCTATGGTCGCTGTTGCATCTGTACCTAGATCATGCTCTACAACGCATTGTGGAGGTCGTTGCATCTGCAAGTTGCCTCATGAGCAACCAGGCGCTACAACGGACAATCACGATCAAGGTCCGTGATGCTTTGCCCAACGTGGGCTAGAAGGTTGTCGAACACAAACTTTAGCTCCGGTATTTTTAGAGCATCAACGATATCCTCAAGGGCCTTGTGTTGTCTGTACAGCTTCACCCATAAGAAGAGAGTGTCGTTCACGTACACACCTCCAAAAAGTCCCACCTTCCATAGGAGAGTGTCGTCAGCAATGATGCTCAAATGGGCATTGGTCTGTCCCGCCGCAGCCATGTCGTATGAACGGGCTTCCGCCCCCCCTCCTCCAAGTGGTACTGTACCTATACCGCCAATGGTGATCTTGAGTCAACCTGCCTCCTCAATTGTTGATTCAGCAAGCATCCGACGGTCATTGCAAACTTGTCTTTGCCACCACGTCGTCTAACTCATGCTCCTGGGAACTTCTTGCATGGTTGATTTTACACCTTAGGTGTAATCGGTAACTTTAGGCAATCCGGCACCTGCCTTGCCCCTCTCGAGCAATTGTCTTGAGCTCACCGCACGAGTATGGCAATGATCACAATCCTTGTTGCCTACTCTATTGTCGACGTCGTACCTTTTGCCAAGGTCCATGCTCAAATGGTCCTCCTTGAGCGTGTCCTTCGTCACCTGGGGGTTGCCCACATGCATGTTGACATGCTCATAAATCGCTTTTTTTTTCTACCGCACGCTTCTCCGTGTCGCGAAGCTTTGCAAGGGTTACCTTCTATGGTACGGATGCCTTTGTTTTGGCAACCATGCCTGAATTGGAACATCCTAAGATTTGGAGTCCGCCAAGGACGTGTGGTGAGTTTGTCACCACATTGTTCTTGTTGGTCTTGGACAACCCGGCACTCACCATTATGTCGTCAGTGCAACCAGCAGATGGTGACCGCTCTAAGGATTACCCCACGACCGCAAAGAGGTGTCACCTTCTGAATTCGCCTTCCTCTCACAATCATTAAGGCACTTATGTAGTTCATTTCTATCTTTCTAGACCGCCACGTTTGGCACAATCAGGTGGTGAAACAATATTGTTTTTCTATGCCGCCACAATCGGGACCATTGCATGCATTCTAGGATAAATCGTAAGTCGTCACCCACGGCACTAGGTAAGTTAGAAACTCTAGGAAAAAAAAACTGAAGACAGAGGAACGAAGAGGCTATTCACTCTTCGGTGCTGCTCATATTGTAGGGAGGAAGGAAATGAGAACAATAGAAACTTGGAATTTCCACCCTTCATGCTCCTCCCTCACTCCTCATTTCTTCTTTCTTGCCTCTTGGTCTTCCTTGGCCTCCTCTTGCGTTCTCTTGGTGCACTTTGTGCCTCCTTGGAAGAGCCTTCCTTATGCTCCGTGGCAATGGGACGACCTCCAAAAAGTCCCAAAAGGTCACCCTTCTCCTTTCTCTTTTTCTCTCAGGCCCTGAGAGTCCCTGGCCTTGGGCAAGGGCATTGCCCCAATTTCTTGGTACAAGGAGATGATAGGGAAACTAAAAATGGAAACAAATTGGTGGTTTTGGAGGTGGACACTCCCCATCCCATCCGAGAGAAATACAGCTAGCCCCTTGGAGCAGAAAAGAGCACAAAGGGGTTGCAAGGTTGAAGTACTGCTCCTGAAAAGCTTTCTAACACACTTTTTGGTGCTTGAAATGGATTAGTATGGACGTTGTACCCTCCTTTGGAGTTTCTATTGTTGTTGTAGCTGCTTGCAACGTTCTATACCTGGCATAGCCACTCAAACCGTTGCACACTTGGTCGAGAGGGTCGTCCTGCTGTGAGAACCACTTTAACGGCTGTGTCTCTTGCTCCTACACTAAGGTCGTCATCAAAGTTCACACAATGGAATCCAGAGCTTGCTCCGGTGGTTGACCCCTTTTCATCATTCTTTGGGGCATCTGTCATGAACGCCCCGTGTAGGGAGCCTTGAATATTTCAAGTCACCGGAGGCCCATTTACTTTTCACCTCGCCACCTTGTTTTGGGCCCGAAATGAGTGGGATGTAATCCCAAAATCATGAGTTCCCACGAGTTCTCCGTGTTTGAAACTCGAAGTGCGCACTAAACAAACATTTTGTTTTTCATGCAACAATACAAAATCGTTGCGTACAAGGCACATCCAACAATTTTACGCCAACGATATTCTTCTTCTCTCACGCATTGCTCACTCGCAAGGATCCCTTGTCCTCGCTCGCCCTTGCTGGCAAGGAGGGCGAGCAAGGACGATGGCACGAGGCCACGGGCCTTGCCCTTGAGGCCCTCGTGGCCTCCAGTCACAAATCGAGCCCCTAGCTTGATTTGCGGTTAGAGGCCTGCCGGTGGATGGCCAATTGGTCACCTGACTAGCCGCCGGCCACCCAGCTGACCGGCCACCACCCAGCCGGCGGCTAGCGCGTTGCTGGCCACCAACTGCCTGTTGGGTACTATTATTGCAAGGCCCAATAGGAGGTTGAGCAAAAGTAAAACTCAAAAATCCCATGTGTAGGTTGGGAGTGCTAAAATTTATTTTGTTTGGTTGCGGGTTTGGCTGGATTATATCTCAGGGTATGTTCTCTTTGCTTTGGAGGGATCTACACAATTCTCTCTTAAAAGGGAGAGAAGTGACAAACAAATCCTTGCCTCGTCATCATCTGAAATTCCCTCAAAGGTCTATTAGACGGTTGTGAACCTTGAGCTTCCAACTGAAGTGTGGTTGGTAAACCTACCTCCTACAACCTCTTGGTGAACTTTCAGTTGCCAATAACTCTTCATGTTCCACACAAACCATCATTTGGCTTGGGGATTGTTTCACCACCAAGGTGATTATGCAACTACGGGAGAAATCCAAGGCGAGAACCCCCTATCTTTGAGTCTAGTATGCTTTCAGATTCTTTTTGTTCCATTTCAAGCTTTGTTGTAACAGTTATATCGTGTGTTTGCTTCTACAGCATAGCCTTTGAGGATAGAATCCATTACCTTAGGAAATACCTCCTACAAATTCTATGCCTATAGTGCACGCTGGTCACTTTTCAAACAGTCTGGCTTGTCTATTCTCAAGGCATCAAGGGGGGGAGGGGGGGCCAATGGCTCCACAATGTTACACTTGTGGGATACGTTGCTAGAACTAGTCTAAGGTCCTTATCATCCATATCTCCTATGATTTGTACTTATGCATTCTACAAACAACATCTCGCATATTCTACTTGAGTACAATTTCACACATCCACATGTCACAAATCCGTATTAGGTGGGATTCAACGATTTTAAAATGAAAAAAGGGGTTTCATGTCGTTAAAAAAAGTTATGAAACGTCCTGTCTATTTGATCAAAAAAGGAGAGAAGAAATACGGGCATAGGACTGTATGCAAGGGATGCATGGGCTAGGAACTGCAATCAGCATAACTGGAATAAAAGAATAAATGAGGAATAGAGAGGAAATATGTTTACATGAAACTGATTGATTTAATACACATTCATCTTGCATCTGTAGGAAGGTACGTGGAGAAGGAATGAGAATGGTTTGGGTTGTACATACTTCTCATCAAAGAGGAGATAGAGTATAGTGATTTGTTTCCAGTGGAATAATACAATACAGCATGTCTTTACATGTTTCCGTTGCAAATCATGTGTAGTTACACATAAAGTGATTTCTTGTTTTATTTCAATCATTGAATTGAAAAATCTAGTGTACAAAGGACTATGGTAAAAATTGTTTTGATTTTGTATTTGGTAGCCGTTTTCAATCTCACCTCGATTTTGATGATTGTGTGATAAGGAACAAGGGCCAAGACCATTTCTTGTAGGATCGTTGGGTGATCAATAGTCCACCTTGTACAATAGCTGGAAAAATTATTCAAAAGATTGGATGGGAAGACTAGAATCTTGACCTGTTGTAACAGTCGTGGGCTGTTTTGTGACTAACTTCTGAACCCCAAAACTTAGGCCCTTAGAAAGTGTAGTCCAAGGAGGATGGGCAAATGGTCGCCTCTGCCATTTTGGTTGAGACGAACAACGCCACAAACGGACGTGGTCATCATAGGGTATATTTGCAGACATGCATCCTAATACCCTGTCGTTCCACGTGGCACTGCCACGTGGAAACAGGATCCTAGCGGCCAACTAGAAGGGAGGAGGAGTGATGCGATGGATTTTCCATCGCGGCACTCCTTTCACCTAGAATCCGGCCACAGACGTTTTCTAGACTGGAGTCGAACCAGACTCCAACCCATTATGTTTTATCGGGCTTTGGCTCCTCGACCCCTGAGCCTCGAGTACCCGACGTACCCGATGATTATTTAATGACCATTTTTAACCCTAAAAATGACTCGTACGCTACATTCCTCCCCCTTTGCTTCAAACCGTCCCCGTTCAGCTTTGCTAACAGAGGTTTGATCATCGCGTACTTCATAATGCAAACCATGCAATAAGAAGCAAACAAGATCACACGTATGAACTCTTGTCATCCGCAACACGGTTGCATCACGCTCACGCACAATCAACCACACACTTGTGGTTATTGTGATTATGGTCATTTACCTACAAAATCCAGTGTTGATCGCGTGATCCCTTGGCTTTTACCAAGATGAGACATGTACAATCCTTGTACGTTCTTCACAACTGTTGATGGGTCTTCACCGAAGACTCATCATACATGTGTATTGATGGCATGGTCGATGCCTTTTGGGATGTACATTGTCAACAATGTCGTGCTAGTGTGGAAGAGAGTACATAGGATGAATTTTTCCACATTCCGTGTGGTACGTGTTCAACAAGCTCTTGTGGTGATGCCTCCTCCCCCTTTGCAAGGAGCGTCCTTGCGACCAAATAACAGAGCTGATCGAAGAGCTCCTCGGCTCGCAGAAGCGGGTATCGGTTCTTGATGGTCAACTCATTCAACGTCCAATAGTCCACGCACATGCGTATCTCCCCCGTCTTTTTCTGCACAAACAGGACAGGTGCAGCGTAAGGAGAAGAGGATGGCCGGATGAAGCCCTACTACGTCATCTCAGTCACTAACTTCTTGAGTTCCTGCAGTTGCATGTCGCTCATGCGGTACGTTGCACAAACAGGTGGGCGTGCTCCAGGTTTGAGGTCGATGCGATGGTCCACGCCTCGCTTTGGTGGCAGACCCGCCGGGAGGGTGTCGGGAAACACGTCCTCGAACTCCGTACACACCTTCCGAAGCCCCTCGGGCACCGCAGCAAACTTGCCTTGGGCCCCGGCTGCTTACGAGTCGCCCCATGCACCACAGCAGGCGCCACGTCCTTTGGTTCATCGAAATCGTCCTCCACGTCTCGCACGAACGCCAAACAAGTATGCTCCTTTTTTCGAATCGCGCGCTTGAGCTGCACCAAGTTCAGCATCATAGGTGCCGATTCCTCCTTGTGAGGCACTGACTGCTGTGGCGCTTCCTCCCCGCAAGTTTCCTCCTCCGCAGCCTCTTCCTTAGACCACATAGGTAGGGGATACTGCTTGTCTCCGAGCTTGACTAAGATGGTACGCGCCTCCCAATTGACAACGGGGTTGTACTTGTAGATGAAGTCACAACCAAGGATCACATCGTAATCCTTCATCGGGCACACCCGGTATATGGTCATTATGCGAAGCTTCCCCACGCGAATGGAGAGGGGACGGGCCAGGTACCCCACTTCAATCGTGCCGTCCACTTGGTTAGCGGTCCGCTTCTTGCTCCTGAGCGCAAGGCCCCACTTCCGAGCACATTCCATGCTCACAAAACTGTGGCTTGCGCCACAATCCAGCAGACTCCCCACCTTCCCCTTGACACCTTTCACTTGCGCCTCCAAGAGAAGTGCAGGTTGCTCCACCTCATACCCCGCGTCCCATGCCTTGACCTCAGAAACCCCTTTATTTGTAGCAAGGCGTTCGGGTGGGCGGTCAACTAGCGGTTTGGATTGAGAGGAGCCAGGAGTAACACCATCTACTCCCAGCTCTCCTCGTTTCCCGACTCCTTTGTTGCTTTCACTGCTTCCTTCGTGGCTTGCTTCCCCTTCCCTTGTCGCTTACCCTTGTAGTCGCCCTTCTTTGGACTCCGACAATCACATGTAATGTGGCCAGGCTTGCCACGGTTGTAACACTTGTGCTGTTGCAACGCTCCAATCTCCATGGGCGTGACGTCGCTCTCGGCCCGCTTGCCGTAACCACCACTAAAGGAGTTGTGGCTGTTGGCATGAGCTTGCGTTACGCCTGAGTCGTACCGCTCTGCTGCTGCGATCATCCCCAGCAGGTCGTCGTTGAGGTCGTGCATCACCGTCACAGCTCGGCGTCGTCCTTGAGGCCGTTGCTGTAGTGGAAGCACAATTCATGAGAGTCAAAGCCACAATTGGCAACAATCTCACAAAACCTGCAGGTGTAGTCGGCAACGCCGCCAATTTGGTGAAGCTGATGTAGCTTGGCACACGCGTTGTTCCTCACGTCACCCACGGTGAATCGCTTGTTGAACGACTCCGTGAACTCCTTCCACGAAGTCGGCCATTTGAGGGTAGGGTCGCCACTACTACACGTTGGAGCCGATGGGGTTGAGATTCCGGTCGCGGCCGCAATGCCGGCGACCATAGCTGATCCACTGCCGTGTGGATTGGACCGCATCACATCGGCCCACCAATCCAACGATGCCCCTCTCAATAAGGTCACGGCATAGTCGTGGCGCGCCTCGTTCCTTGAGGCACTCACGCTGATGACGGTGAAGTACAATTCCAGTCTGAGTATCCAAGCATGTGGAGCTGGCCCATCCTTCTTTGATAGGTTGAAAGGCTCCGGCTTGGGCGGGCTCGGGATGCCCACCATAGGTACGTTTGCGGTGGCAACTGCCACTCCTGTTGGCACTGGACGCTTCACGAGCTCTTGATTGAGGTACGCGTTTTGCTTCTCCAAAAGGTCCATCTTGGTTTGCATGTCAACGAGCAAATTCTGTAGCGCTGCGGCTGCTGTTACTTTGCCTTGCACGTCAAACGCCGCAGCCAACGAGGACGAGCCGGATGAAGTCATCTTTGCGTCCGGTGCAACTTCTTCCTCAACGGGTCCTCCGGTTACCGCCTTGTCACCGGAGTGCGTGGTTGGCCTTGGGCACGGATCCGCCAAAGTAACGAGATACGTGCTGGTCTACGCTGACCAGGAGAGGTTCCCGCGAAGAGATTGTGCCCTTGAATTAAGGGTGGCTCTGATACCAACTGTGAACCGGGCGTGGTGTGCTAGCCTTACCCGGATGGTGTAGGCACCAACCGGCGGCAATGGCGACCAAGGGGAGGCCGGTGCACACCAACCCGGGGTTGTGGAAGTGTAGGGTTGTCTTGGGCAAGTACGGGAACACATGTGGCACAGTGGGAGTAAACTGTACTTGTTAGCCAAGTGTCACCATACAAGACAACATGTACATGATGACACATCCTAGGCGACCCGAGGTCGCCGAGCTGTGCGCGGACCCGTGCAGGCTGGGGATGAGCATTATTACCTTAGCATCACGTAGCTCATCTTCCCAGCTTTCCAACGCACCAAGAATCGCACCATTCCGTGGAGGAACGGCCGAGATATTGCCGTTTCCGTGAACCACGGCAATCTGCCGCTGGCAGCACCACTAGCGGCGGTGACGGCCGCCCGAAGCGCCCTTTCTGGTAATAACACAACGGGGCGCCATTCCAAAGCACCCTTGGCCCTCAATGATCCTTGAATCATTGACTATCCGGGCCCCAAGGCAAGCTTTGGCTTTGTTGGGTCTTCTGAGGGTCGAGCCTTGGTCTTTGGGGACGATTTCCCGTCACCCTTTTCCCCTCGGCCGGTCCAATTTTTTGGCCGGGCGTATCTTCCTCAATTCTTGATGGATCGACTCCGTTCTTGGGTCTATCTCGTATGGTTTTTCCTGTAGATTCCAAATCCAAAGTCATCTTGTACATTGAAGGAATCCACAAGCCGTCATCAGTGCCATTAGCACTCTCCGGCTTACAAATGCGCTTGCTGCACTTGCCCGTAGATCCACTTCGTGCATAGATCGTATCCTTTGTTTGGTGGTCCATTGCAAGCTAGCACAACAACGCAATGCTTGCCTATTTTTTCTAGTTGATACAACGGGGTTCAATCAGTACCCATGTTATTGGTGCAATTGGTCAGCATCTTATAACATGTGTTGTACCATCGACACTAGCATAGCTCGTCCAGTCGGAACTCTTGGCCATAGTGCGTTTGGCAGTCACATGAGTGGTGCATTCGGCACCCATGACAAAAGTTCAACCCCCAACTTTTGTCAATTGCGCAAGCAGTGCCTATGACAATGGTGCATTCGGCACTCGTGTCGATTCAACCGACGCACCCGTCGGCCATACATTCAACGCTCACGCGGATTGTGCATTCGGCACTTGCGTGAATGCTACAATTGCATCTTTGATGTTGGTCATGCTCCCAGTGCGAACGGCACTTTGCAATTTTGTGGGATTGGCCTTCGATTGGAGATTCTCACCATTGCGTGCGTGTTGTGTACAATCGGCACTCACATCTTCCTTAAGCAAAAATCCAAACACAAATGACTTATCCAGTATCCTTGGGGCACTCAGCACCGATGTGGAAATACAATCAACATTTATGTTGGTCACATCTTTGTAGACCATGAAATGTGCGTTCGGCACTAGCATCACGAATGCATTCAGCATCTGTGATCAAAGTGCAACTAGCACTTTTTCAGTGTTCGACACCGTCAAAAGTTCTACAACCAAGACGTGTCCTGTTGCCAGTAGTGCGCGTATGAACGTGCAATCGGCACTCGTTTTGTGCAACTCGCACATTTTGCATTGTTGCGGTGAGTAGATGGCTTGTTGAGTGGTCATAGCACATTCGGTCCTTTCATTATTCTTCATCAGGGATCCATCTTGATGGATGTCACCATCGTGGTTTTGCAACCTGGTGCACGTTGTAGTCATCATTTTGCGTAAACAAAATTGTTTAACTCGTGTAAAATCAATATCGAGCCATGCCACGACTTTTTAACAGTCAACCCTTCCGGGTTTTGTCACAAAACACCAAACATTTTGAGGTTAATTCATAAAAGTTTAGGCACTACCGGTGCTCAAATTCTCGCATTGAAGCATTTCCAAGGGAATTCCGTTCACGTCATGGAAAACTGTCAATTTTCCTCCTTTCTGTGCTTCTTAATGGAAAAGGAAAAGAAAATCAGAACTACTGATTTTCCGAAGAGCTCATCCAGAGCTTTTAGAATTGTGCGTCAAAACCCATGGTCAACTTGACCGCACACTCAGGTTCGGCCACAAACGTTGTCATCGTTTTGAACGTGCTTGAAAAAAATTACCATAGAATTCCTCAACTTGAGGATCTATGAAAAATGAACAAAATTGTGGGACATCAAGTGCCTTTTTCGTTTGATGCTTGAAATCTTTCAAGCGTTACCCTGTGGCGTGTTAGGAAAAATGTCGGTCTTCCCTTTTTCCCATGAACGGGAAAACATTGAAGAAAATGATTGAGAAACTTCTCAATACATTTTAGAGCCTACAATGAGTTCCATGCCGCATTTTACAGCGGTGAACCCACGACCAACATGGCCAGACCACGGGTCCAACTAAGGAAATCGTCCTCGCCTTGAGTGCTAGTGGCACTTAGAGATTTGTAACCTTTTCAGAAAAGGTTACAAATTTAACCTAAACTTAGAGCTCGTTCAGAGCTTCAGATAGGTTTTTACGGGGTACAAAATAGACGCTTAGCAAAGGAATTGTCGTCCGTTTCATGTGGAACCGGTCGGGTCCAGAACTGGAGATATTCCTGGGAAAAACATGGCGAAAGGTTTCAATGTCATTTGAACCCACAACCTCCGATACCTGCTGCGTACTTGCTACCAAGTGCGCCACTTGCGTACACATCACAAATGCTGGACATATTACACATTGCTTCAACGCTTCTGCGCGAGGCACTGTGCGATATGTCCATCGTTTCTGGGGACGTTCTCTCCACAGGAGAGGAGAGGAAGGAGGAAGCTTCCCTCCCTCCTTTCTTCTTGGGTCGTGATCCCATGTGAGGAGAGGGATGGGGAGTTCGTCCCGTCGCCTCCCCCTTGGGCTGTCAGACTCACCAAGGGGGGTGAAGAGAGGGACGCCTCCTCGCCTTCCCTCTAGGCAGGGTGAGGGGGAAATCGCCTTCTTCTCCTCCCCCTTGGGCCGTCGGCCCGCGTGAAGGGGGGGGGGGGGGGGGGAGACGCCCCGTTCCCTTCCCCTTGGCGCCGTCCGCGCCATGGACGAGGGGGGCGGGGGGACTCTCGCCACCCCCACCCCCATTGACGCCGTCGGCGCCATAGAAGAGGGCGGGGGCAGACTCTCCCCTCATCTGCCCCCTTTGGCGCAGTCGGCTCCATGGGGGGGGGGGGGGGAGAAGGCTCTCCCCTCATCAGTCCCCATTGGCACCGCCGGCGCCATGGAAGAGGAGGGGGAGAAGAGGGACTCTCGTCCCTCTCCTCCCCTTCGACGCCATGGGCGCTATGGGGGAGGGGGACAGGGACTCCCGTCCCTTACCTCCTTGTTGGCGTCACGCTAAAGGGGGAGGGGGAGGGAGGGAGACCGTCCCTCTCCTCCCCTTCGGTGCCATGGACGGAGGGGGGGAGGAGTGACGGGGGTAGGAGACCTCTCCTCTCCTTTCCCCCACTGCTGACGGCACCCGGTCAACCGGTCTGCCGGTGCTCGCTCGCTCGGCCTGTCGGGCACGTAGGGGCCGTTCTGCTACGAACCTCTCAACCTTTTTTTGTCACGAAGACCTCTCACGTCGGTCGCCATTCCACCGGTCGGGCCGGCGGCATTCAGTTTGGACTAACTCTCGAACTTCGAGAGTTGCCGTCCATCGGGCAGCATTTTGCTGAAAGTGTGAAGCTTTCTCTCGTTCCCATCGCTCGATCGATAGTCGGCGATCGATGTGAGGCACAGCAAACGGTCGGATTGAGTAAAAAAACAGAATATTCGCGGAAGTCTGGCTCTGATGCCAATGTAACAGTCGTGGGCTATTTTGCGAATAACTTCTGAACCCCAAAACTTAGGCCCTCAGAAAGTGTAGTCCAAGGAGGATGGACGAATGGTCGCCTCAGCCATTTTGGCTGACACGAACCGCGCCACAAACGAACCAATTCGTCATAGGGCATTTTTGCAAACATGCATCCTAATACCCAATCGTTCCACGTGGCACTGTACCGTGGAAATAGGACCCTAGCGGCCAACTAGAAGGGAGGAGTGACGCGGTGGATTTTCCATCGCGGCACTCCTTTCACCTAGAATCCGGCCAGAGATGTTTTCTAGGCTAGATTCGAACCATACTCTAGCCCATTATGTTTTTCGGATTTGGCTCCTCAACCCTTGAGCCTTGAGTACTCGACGTACTTGATAAATATTTAACGAGCATTTTTAACCCTAAAAATGGCTTGTACGCTACACCTCTACAAAGTATAGTTACGGTATAAGAAAAAACTACCCAAGCTAGGCTAGCATAGATCCTCGCCCACTGTGGGGCAACTCCATGCTAGGCCTTGTAGGCTGTTTTGACAGGAGTCTTGGCGTAGTATCCAGGTTGACTGGCCTCCAAGGCAGCCTCCACCTAGGCTTGCATGCCTTGCCAGGCTTATTGAGGCATTGGAGTGTTCATCAGCAGAGTCTTGGTCTTGAGGTCTATAGTCAAAGGCTTGAGTAGAGCAAAGTTAATGCACAATGGTGGGATTAATCCGAATTGAGAGGAGCTCTGCCTTTTATACCCGTGTATCTGGCAAGTTGAACACTTGAAGGAGAGGCTTTGTTCAAGCGGTTCAAGTATGCTGCCTCTTGTGTCTTGCACAGGGGAAAATTCCTTCTAGGAGAAGCTTCCTATAGCTCAAAGTTGTTATTCACATGCCTACTACGCGAGGGAGAAGCTTCATCCTTGAGGAGGCTTTATCAAGTCTCTGAATAAAGCTTTGCTTGCTTTTCAAGATTTCCTGTGATGACCGTTGATCTTCCTACACTACTACATTAGATCCGTTGGTCAGGAGCCTCTTGAAGCTTGTACTATATTGGCCCATGCAAACAGAAGTGCCCAGGTTCCATGCATGTGGATGATGATATAGTATAGGTCTCATGCGAAGGGTGCATGTGTCCTGCCCAGTCAGCTAGAGGACTCCTTGACGAGGATAGTTGTGTAGTATTGTCTAGTAGGTAGCTCCCGTCCTTGCTACAACTAACTAGAGGCATGCGCTACGCTCTTGCGCATGCTAGCACACTGTATTACACACAAGGCCCTTTTAGACTACTTCAGGGCTGGCTGCCATAGTTTATCTTGCTGTAAAGGAGAAAAATCAATATAGACGTGGACCTAGGAATAGACCTGAAAATCCGTATCTTTCTGTGCAGTGATTCGAAAGTATGGACTTGCAGCTCAGTCCAGGCGTAGTATTCACACCTCTCAATAGATGGTAGTGTCGCGTCGTGTCGGGAAGAGTGAAGGGTCAAGATTGACATCACTTTTGATTGACGATCCTGCTCGATCCACATCAAGGTGGATCGAGGAGGACCCTCCACATTGATTGCTATTGACCCTTGTCAGGGCCACTAGCGTGGGTATCCCGTCTTGCTAGAAAGATTAAAAACAATCTTTCGTCAACTTACACTCTTTTCACATCCGCCAAGTGAGATGTGCCGTTGGATGTTAGGACGTATTGTGTACATGTTTTTTTAAATGGATGAATGTTCCACGCACAATGTCCAATGAAGGGGTAGGTCTCGCATTTTAGTTGAGTTGCAAGAGTTGGACAAGGTTGTTTGGAAAGACACCAGAGAGAAAATGTTCGAAGGTGAATGTTGAATGGAAAAAGGGGGACTTCGTAACTAAAAGAAGGCCAATCACTTGATCAATCATCCGGTCACTTTTGACATGATGGAGGGATTGGCCTGGGTAAAAAAGACTCTTTTCTTTGCCAGATCATCCACTCATGTGGCGGATTGGGTATAGCTATCCTGGTGGACATAGAGTTTAATTGTTGTTAATGCCCCGGATATAGTTGTTTGAGTGTTTCCGTTTTGGGATATCTCAGCGTGATGTTCTCTCTAGTGGATGTGTTAGCTAATTCACCCAATGTACATTTTGACTCTCTCCTGGACATTCCAGGAACGAGCTTCTTTTACACTGGCTGGAATTCGTCACCGTGACATATGCAAAAAGGTCACAGTGTCGTTGAGTTAGTAAGGTGGAGCGCAAGGTGTGCCAAGTGGCTCAAACGTGGGTCCTGGCCTGTGGGCGACGGATGGGATGAGTTGAGGGTCGAAGACCCTCAACAACCGCGGTTTTGGCCCAGTGGTCCAAGCTTCCCATCCGTTTGTTACATTTGGTATCAGAGCGCCGGGGTTCGACACCCATTGTGGACATCGGGGGCGGGTCCATTCCTGTGTGGGAGGAATGTAGCGCAAGGTGTGCCACGTGGCTCGAACGTGGGTCCTGGCTTGTGGGCGACGGATGGGATGAGTTGAGGGTCGGAGACCCTCAACTACTGCGGTTTTGGCCCAGTGGGCCAAGCTTCCCATCCGTTTGTTACATAATGAGAATGTGTGCGAATCGATCACTTAACCTAAACCGGTAGAGTTCAAACCAGCGTTGAACCATTTTCTCTAGTCGAGGCGACTTCTGTCAGGCCGAACCTTGGACACAAGGTTCGGCTCCTAAGACAACCACAAAGATGAGGGCCTCCGAAGACGGCAGTAGTCTTCCTGAGGCTAGCACTTCCGCTCCTTCCCGCGCTCGCGCTCCTTTCTCGAGGAGAGCTCGAGGTGGAGTATTAGTTGAGGGTGTGATTCTATGTTCTTTGTAATGGGGATACGAAAGTGGGGAATGATAAAAAGAAAAGATTGGATGGTGAATATCTCTTCTACTCGTACGCAGGACCGCTTGCCGCCGAATGAACTGACCCTCAACGTCGATTCGCACCCCTGCCCGATCGATGCATATGCCCCTCGACATTCGTTTCCGTCCCCATCGAGCAGGTCCAGCCATCGGTGACGGGTCCGCGTGATTACGTCCGACCAAATGGCTGCATTCGCCAACGCTAGACAACCAGAATCCGGCAGAAGAGCGCACTCCAGATCCGCGGTCGACCCAACAAGCAGTTCGAAGATCCGATGTCTATTCTTGAAATATTTTTCTTGTGAAAAGCTTTGGTTCTCTCGTAAGCCAAACAAATGCGATCGGGCCCTTTTAGTCTTACCCTTCGGGCTCCTCCTCATTGGGGACCAAAGCCAATAAGGCAATCGCGACGCCAGGCTAGTGAACGGTCGCAACTGGAAAGAGAGCGAGGACGCGACGTGAACAGGAGCAAGCGCGACGAGAGGAGGGAGAACAGCGGCAAAGTAGACGCCAAGGGTGCACGTTACAACGGTAGGAGAAGACGAGGGAGGGAGGGCGAAGACTCGATTGCCTGTGTCTTGAGGGAACGAGGGCGGCTGGAGGGCGAGAGGAGTGGAAGGAGGAGAAGTAGGCCGGCCGGAGAGGGGGAGCGGGGAGTTGGCGGGGGAGGGGGAAGGGGAGCTGGCGGGAGATGGGTGGA
>SZWC01012020.1:15741-28638 GCA_023375785.1 Penium margaritaceum
TGTAGTACATTGTTGCGTACCCAAACAGCTTGCTTGAGCGCATATGGCTACCAGCTGTTGTCAGGTTGTGCGCCAAGGAGCATTGACTTGAGCGTCTCTTGCATCGCGTGATTTGCACATTCAGCGACACCATTCTGTTGTCGTGTGTATGGCACTGAAAATTGTTGCACGATGCCCATGTCTTCGAGACGAGACATGAAGTTAGTGCTGGTAAACTCTCCAGCATTGTCAGAGCGTAAGACTTGCAGCTTCCTTTTGCTCTGTCTCTCCGCCATGGCCAACCACTTGAAGAAGTGTGTTGATACTTCGTCGTGTGTCTTGAGGGCGTAGCACCAAGTGAAGCGAGTCTCGTCATCGATAAAAAGCAGGAAGTAGCAGTGACCTGAGCTCATTGCCCCTGGTGGAAGCGGTCCACAAATGTCTGTGTGGACCAACTTGAGCTTGTCGGCAATGTCGCACTTGCTTGCGCGAGGGAATAATTGACGTGGCAGTTTGGCCTTCACACAATCCTTACAAGGATCTGCAGGTTCCTTCTTGTCGCAGTCCTTGATGTCGAGTCCATGAACCTGTTGTTGCTTCTTCATGGTCTCGATTTGTTGATTGCTAATGTGGCCGAGTCTCTTGTGCCACACTCAGATATATGCAAGAGAAAGTTTGTGTAGACTGGCTACCGCAAAGGGATCAACTTCAACTGTTGTCGTAGGAGGGCTGAAGTCTAGCCCGATCATGCCGCATGGAAGGAGACATCCTTCGGCAAACACTTCCCCTTCACTGTTCCGCAGGGTGATATTGTTGTCGTTGCTCACAATGTGAGCTCCTCTCTTCTTTAGCTGTTCGAGTGACAGTAAGTTGATGGCAATTTCAGGAATGTAGAGAACATCTCCAAATTTTACCTGAGCTCCGTCGTAGCCTGTCACTACCACTCCGCCTTTTCCCAACACTGGGACCTGCTTGTTGTTGGCGACTGTCACAAAGCCCTTTGTGCTAGACTGGAGGTCCTGGAGACAAGACCTGTCAAATGTGATGTGTGATGTACACCCACTGTCGAGGTACCACACATACTGTGAGCGAATGAGTCCATTGCTCTGTGCATCCGAGAGTTGAACCACGGAAGCTGAGTAATCAAACTCCTTCTTGCCTCCATTGTTGTCATTCTTCAGTGACTCCTGAGTCTCCTTATCCTTGTCACCATCCTTCTTCTCCTTCCCTTTGTCTCCACGCTTTTTGCCTTGGTAGCCTTTTTGCTTCTTTGTCAGCGCCTCATCCGCAATCCGCTTTCTGCAGTCCGTTTCCTTGTGGCCAATCTTCTTGCAATAATGGCATTCTATTGCATGTCGTGATCCTATGCGCTGGCCACTTCCATTGCGAGAGTTGGCATTTGGACTTGGTCAGGGAGTGACCTGGGACGATGCTGAGTTCATCATTGGCTGACTCTTCCACGATGGATGAGTTGCGTTGACGTGGGCTACACTTGCTAAAGAAAACGGTATGTTGGACAGAAGCCCAGCCTTCTCCTTTGCAAGCTTGTAGTCGTGTTGCTCTGTTAGCAGCGTCTTGCACACGTATACCTCTGTCAACTCTGTTTCCTGCTTGAAATTCAGCACATGTCTCCAGTCAATCCACTGAGTAGGAAGGTTACGAATACGGGTTCTGAGATGGGAGTATCCGTTACTGCAAGCTGATCACATAGAGACTTTGCCTTGTTGATGTAGTCTTCTATGTTGTTGAAGCTACTGAGGCTGATGCCCGATAGCTCAGTCAGGAGGTGAGACTTGAAGGTAGAGTCACCGGACATGTAGGTCCGTAGGAGGTAGGACCATGCAATTTGAGCAGGCTCAGCTGTCTCCTCAAACATCCTGATTGCCTTTTGGATGCAAGGACTCAGCTGGTTTCCCAACACCATGTATGCAGCACGGGTGTAGAAATTGAATTCCGACACCGCTTGTGATGATGATCCCGTAGGTGGAGGCAGATAGTGCCTGTTGTAGAACTCCCACAGAAAATGAATCTGGGGGACTTGCTTGAACTTATGCGCCCAGTGTGGGAAGTTTTCATCGTCAACCTTCTCAACTTTGATCTTGTGTAGATGTAGGGATGCTGGTGCTACAGGCACTGTGTTCTCCAAACACTGAAACGGGATACCTTGCACTGTTGTTCATTGGGCATGCATGGGAAACTACTGCATGGGTATAGCTGCTTGTGGTTGGATTACTGGTACTCCTGCTGTGGGAATTGTTGCTTCTACTGCTTCTGCTGCTACTGCTGCTGCAGGTTGGGCCATATAGGCCTATGGCATGAGCCCCGGCTCAGCCTACTGGTATGCTGCCGTGGGTGGGACCCCAGGCATCCCTTGAGATTGTGCCATAAACTATTGTGGCACTCCTCCATTTGTAGGTGTTCTAGTCTGCACCTGCTGGGGGTTAGCTGGTTCCATGACTGGTGGAGGAATTGCTTGAGGTAGATGAGTAGATGATCCTTGTGAAGGCTATTGCCACTGCATAGACTACTCCTGCTGTTGCAGTTGCCATTGTTGCATCATGTGTTGTTGCATCTGCTGTTGTTGTTGTTGAGTCAAAGCCTGCTGCTGCTGAAGTTGAGCATTCTGTGCCACCAAGGCAGCATGTGACTGCTACAATAGCTACGTGTGTGAATCTTGAGCATCACGAGTGAGCTGCTCTTCTTGTCAAAGAATCACCTGCGCTCAAAGATGTTGCCTCAATGCCTCCCTTTCTTGCTCCAAAGCTTGTCGCACCAATGCTTCCTATTGTGCCATTTATTGTGCTTGCTTCGCCAAGCATTGTGCCTCTACTGCTTGGCATTGTGCATGATCTGCAACATGGCGTCCTTGCTCTTGACCCATGCACAAACCATGTAGCACAGATTGATTTTCAAGGGGAGGTGTTCCTCCCCCTTGATCTTCAGGTTCCATGGCACTCATGGACACCTCTTTGGTTGAGTAATGTGCGGGTTGAACTGCAAGACGAATGCGACAACCTTGATGCTACCACCCACTTGTACAGAGATGGTGGATATCGTCTCCACCAGCTACAACAACTACTATGTTACTACTGCAGCTGATCTAGCTAGAAGCACGACCTCGCTCTGATACCATGATAGATTTTGCACGACCACAACAAAGGCTAGATAGACCTTGCTGTTGTGCTAGGACCTTGATGTGCCAAGCTTGACTTGTACAAAACAAAAGTAAAAGGCAAAGTGCGGAAGCTATTTTGTTTCTTGGGGAGTTTGTGATTGTATTAAGAACATACAAAGTACATGTACAGCAGCTCTATATACAAGTCTCACAGCAGCATATGAACAGCAAAGCTCTGACTCTAGTCCTGACCCAAACTGGGCACAACGTCTTGCCAGGCATCCAGCCATGTAGCAAGAGTCTTGGCGTGTCTTGTATGATGACAGACCTTCAGGAAGTCAGGGTGCCTCCTAGCCAAGCTGGCAGGTATTGCCAGACTTACGGGGTTGACGCAGGTGATCTTTACCAGATGGCAGACTTGCAGAGTTGATGGCGGTAGTAGTCACTGAGTTGCACTGGATTGCTGAGATAAGATGTGACGGTTACTAGCCCCTCCTTTTATACTGCTACGCTTGGGAGATTCTAGTCCCTTATGCTCCCTTGTAGGTAGTAGTCTCAATGGCACCACCTGCTGATGCAGTAAAGCGTCGTCCAGCATTGGATGACGCGTTGATGATGTAGTAATTTCATTGACGAGGTCGTGTACTGGCTCAGACGACCTCGGTGCTACCTGTACAAAGTCATGCGCACACCTCGTAGAGTTGCATCCTCCAACCTGCCTCGTCTGAGACTGTTGTTGAGTTGTCCAATGTAGGTGAGAAAACCGAGGTGGTCACTCCTCTCTTGGACATTCCAACGTAGTTATGTGCACTTCCCAGTCGTGAACACGACATTTGCAAGATTATTCCAGAAATCAACATGGCATGTACAATAGAAGATTCCCAAGCGGAATTTTCCTGACAAGTCACAGATAAATCTGCAACATTTTGTAAGAACCTCCGAGTCAAGAATTGACTGCGCCAGCCTGTAGCATAAATCCAGCATAGTTATCGCTTTACGCCAACATACCCTACGACGGTCAATGTTGTTGCAATGGGATCGAATGACTTCTTGTCAATCAAATTGTCTGGCTACACGATATACCACGTATCATCGTCCTTCGGGATTTGCAGAATCCCTAAACTCCACGTATGGACATTAATACTATGAGGTCGACTTCTCAACGGTACTAGAATTTTACAAAAACATGCCTTGGTATTCTTAAAATCATCCGGCATCTTAGGAGGGTTCCTCTACGCAACCACTCATGATGCAGCGTCCCACATGTCGCTTGACACGAGCATCAAAGACCCAATGTATGCCTCATTGTGTTTCTCACTACTATACACATGTACTAGACATGTTTAACACCTGTCATCAAAGTACACTTTTTTATGTGTGCAAATGATCCAACTATCCCAAACCCGTTAATCATCTTCTACTCTGCACCTCATTCCTGTGAATCATCCACGTTCTGCTGAGTGTCATGGTTGGTGTAGCAAGCGTGCACTATCAACATGGTCGTGAAAGTGGATGTTGTGTTACATCCTTGACGTGCGTGAGTCTCTCACCTCATTATGTAGGTTTTTTTGTCTTCGAACATTGATTTGAAAATGAAAATTCCAAATACGTGTAGAAATGTTGGCCATGTACTCTTACTGTAATCTAGTTATGTTTTTCACGATGGCTCCCAAGTCCTTTTAAACAGGACAAAAGATGTTTTACTCTTGTCACAATATTACAAAGAATACATAGTTAAATACTCAAATGCATCCATCTATTCGATGATAAGTGTTCTATATCCTCACATCTCCTTGAATAATTGGAGAGTAACATTATGAATTCACACACATCATCCTCATTAAGCTCACAAGGCCCCACTTCTGAGCAATCATCCCTGATCCACACACAAAAGAGACTTGTCCCAACTGTGCAATCAAACATTGAATGGCATTTGCCCTTACATGAACTTGACAGAGATGTAAACGCCAACACCTTATGACCTTCTCCTTTGCATGATCCAAAATTCCGGTTGCGCACTCTCTCTTCAATGTCACTTATTCTGTAATAACTGGAACTTTTTAGCTGTGGCAGGCGAGCTTGGCAATGGCCAACATGTAAGATGCTACATCAACGAATGGATAGAGCTTGGAGACGGAAGTTGACCAAGATACAAATAAAACCAAAGAATGTAGTTCTGGATGTTGGATGAAACCATCCAATGCCCATGTTTGTCTTGCATGCGTCAAGTCACTAAAACATCCAATCTTGTAATCACACTGTTCAATCTTGTACTAATACCAAATGGAGGAAACATTTTCAAAGAAACGAGTCTCGATGATGAAGAAAGACGAGTAACGTGTAGTTAGAGCCAACATATACTTCACAGAATAGTCCCCTCTTTTGACAACCACTTCCTTTGGATGAACCTTCTTATACATTGATGTGTATGAAGCCATTGCTATATTTCTCTTTCAGCCTGTCCATACTGCGTTCAATACACTTACCAGTACAAGTTCCTGATAAACGTTTACCAAAAGGAGTGTGGAGGGGAGTCCAACACTGCCTAACATCTCCAATAGCAAACCACCGAAACTCTGTTTGCTTGGAAATCGACATCGCTCGTTCCCCAACCACCTCCATCCCCCCCGATCTGGGAAAGGTGTATGGGCCAAGTGTATGAGCGAGTATATAGGACGACATGTGCATACATACAAAAAGCATACGTGATTCAGTCCACCAAAACCGATGCCAAGGAAGGCTATCGCAAAACTCAAAAAGACATTGGCAACCATTTGGAGACCAGCACCATATGTGCGGGTTCAGAGACATGAAGCTATGACTTCCTTGATGATAAAATGGTGCATTATCATACGTTTATCCCTGATGAAAACATGAGTTTGGTTGGATGTTTTGGATGTATTGTTTGGTTGGAAGACACAAAATTAGCAGTAGCGACCAGGATAATCCTATGTCAATGATCAGTTTTCTTTTCTACTTTCTTCCGGACGTCCTTGGTGCACAAACAGGTTTGAAAAATTCCTCATAAAATATGGACAAGGCACAAACACCTTCGGATAGGTTGTAAAAAAAAATCATTTGAACACAACTATCGATGGGGATAACAAGGACGACCTTGAAACAATAGTTTATACCATGCCAAAGTACACAAAAGGCAACCCTCAAGCAATACTAGACTGGGTAATGAAACGTGATGAACAAAACATGGTAGTTGTGTGAGAGCGTATTGCGTACGTTTTCTGTTCTTACACTGGTTGGACATTTGAATGGATTAACCTATTTCCCCTTACAACAAAGTAGTAAAGTACATTTCTTTTCACTAAAATGATGATTTCCTTCAAACTATCTGAGAAAAAGACATGCAAGGTAAATCATCAAATAAATTCCTCCCTGTAAAACTATTTTTTTTGCAAACTGATGTTTCACCTGCCATGCACACCACATTTGAAACACATGAGAACACATTCTTACCTAAAATGTTTTTTAATGTTCTACACATGGGTGTATTATTTTTTATATGATGTTATTCAAAAGACAAAACAGTTCCCTAAGCACTTGCCTTGAACATTTTCCCTCTCGTGGTGTCTCTGAAAGATCCATGACTATCACTCTTTTCTCTCACCAAATACTTGCAAAAATATACAATACACAAGTGTGTATGTTGTTCACATTAGCTTTCAGATCATAGTACACTTTTAATGAACTTGCCTTGTACAGTTGTCCATTCCCTCTCCCCTTGTCCTATGACCCATGACTGTAACCTAGTACACAAAGGAACATGTAACAAGCAACACTACGCAAGTGTGTGTGTTTAATACACGAGTTCAAGAATTATCATTCACAACCCCATACACCCACCTCATACACTTCGGGGATCTCCATTTCCCCATGCTGAATGAAGAACGTTGTGTGAATTCCTCACACATAGGAATGCATGGCAAAGAACACTACATCAATGTATGTATTTGGTACATGAGCCTTTCTAATACAAAACACTACCCCATACACTTGCCTCGTATACTTCTTTCGCCCACCCCTTCCCTCCTCGCCCAAAGATCCAGTCTTGTGAGAAAAAAGTAAAAGCTTACCTTTCAAGCCATGGATAATCTCATAAGAAGCTTCATGAACAAAGGGCTATTTACACGAACTTCTTATAATGTGTAGAAATCAACGATTAACTGCAAATAAAGGCCTTAACTATGCCTCCTTTGTGCTCCATAGTTCCATACACGTGCTTGATTCTCGTAACACTTGTTATCAGAATGTACCTAAAGCTGGTTTGAAATTGCACAAAGTGTCCCATTCTTCAAGCACAACGTTCATTCGCTATTTATAAGATGCTTGACTCACACTCAATTTGTATCTGGCCTTGGATATTTGTGATACTGAAGGCAACATCTGCATATCATGATTACAACCTACGAGTCTTTGGTACATCACTGCCAGCAAGTATCTTGATGGCCTCGTGCTGAAAACACGAGCAAGCGCATCCAGTAATAGTAGTGTTAACCAGTAAATACATTGACAATGAACGGATGTTCCTTTGTAATTGGCAAAAAACCCTGAGTTCGCGGCCACAACAAGCATGGTTGGCTCAAAACCCCGTAGCATATGTCCATTGACTTCAACGAACTCTCATATGTTCGGGTTGACAAGCTCAAAGAATCCTACGCCACTGCCTCAGTTCACTGGTGCGACATGTGGAGGCAAGGCAGGAGGTACGAGTTAAAATACAGGGACAAATGGTAGTTTAAACCATGCATTGCCATCTCTAAAGAGCCTCGAGGACTAGCTACGATAGCACAAGAGCATATTGATTGAAGAACTTTGATTATCATTGGCACAAGAAGCACTGCTCACCAAGAGGAAAACCCAAATCTTTGGTGAGTCCCAACTGTGTATAGCCCATTCCAATCCATTTGATTGTGGGCATTTAAGAAGGACCGGTATCTTGGATGTGACAGAAAATCATAAAGGTAAAGTTTATTGGTGTTGCGGTTGACCAATCTTCTAATGAGATTGACCTCTGTTTTGATGAATACACAAACAAGGTGATGTTTAAATTCCATGGGCATCTAGTGACATCACCAGACTAGTATAACTCAACAAAAAATGCACACGCATGGTGTTACATCTAATCTTTGAGACGTGTGAACCTCCGAGCGCCAAAACTGTAAGGGGCATGCCTTATTGAATCCATCACAATTGCATGACGCCTTTTTATGCATGGTTGGTGATCTGTTTGGAACGTAAGAAGAAGAGTAACACATGGCACGCGTAGGTACTTTCATGTGAGTTTATTGGCATGGAATACCAAATGGTGAATTTCTGTGAGATAGTCATCGTTTCATCGTAGAGGGGTTTTGTGCCATGTCTTTGACCTGCAACTATACCACCGTGAATTTACACATGTCATCCTGGGAAGATCTAATATGTGTTCATTGCTTTAGTTTCTTATGTAACGTATGACAATAGATGCGTTCATGATACCAAAGCAGTCTCTGGTGGCTTGCTTGAAATGCTCCCAAGATGTTAGCATGTGCACTTTAACTTGTCTAGTGCCTGATTGCCACAACATTGCATGTTGCACAGTTGTGTTCCCATCTCCACTATGAGTGGCCAGCTGACTGTGTTGCTTCTACCACTCAAGTGATGCTCCACATAGTAGTGTCACTATAAAATACACTTACATACACCATCCAAGAGCCCCAAAGTAATTACACATCAAAAAAATCCAGGCTTCCATGCTTGCTCCCTCGACAGATAGATTGAAAATTTGTGGAGCCTTTGGCTTTGACCTTGGATGCCTAATTAACCGGACTGTCTGAACTTTTTCAACGTCTGCCCCATCTCATAGGTGAGCCGCTTTTCAAACTAGTTTCCCATTCCCTTGCTTGAGATCTCCCACTGCTCCACCATCTAGTGCAGGCCCTTTTCCATGGACCATGGTCGTTGAGTTCTGAAGGATGATATTGGGAGCATTTAGATAGCAGATAATGTCGAAAGTGATTTGGCAGTCCGGGGTGGACTTTGATGTCTTCGTTGTGTTCACGAGTCCCCCATCGTCTTCTAGATTTACACGATAGGGATGTGTGGATGTCGAAGAAGAAATGAAACAAATCCAAAGGTTGAGTTGTGCATTGCCTTTGGAATATATACAAGAAATCTCATCCTCAAAGGTCCTCGAGATTGTCTGGTGGAGTACAAATATTCCACTCCACAAAATCCATGGAGCCCTAGTACTGCTTCCGCCAACGTGCGGCTCTGGCTCTAATGCCATGTGTGAGAGTGTTTCCTCCAGCAAATACTAGGATTTGGTGTGTTGGGACAATAACTACAGCAAAAAGGTAGACTCGGTGATAATCTTGAACTAGAGAAGGTCAATGCACGTCTTACAATGCTGATTGAAATGATGTATAGTGTATTCTTATGACTCGGCTGGTTATGAATGGCCGCAACCTAGTGCTCTCCTAGCTTCTTACAACTAGCTACTGTACACTTGCACTTGAAATCCTACTCCCGGCGCCTTGCTCTTGTATAGTGTCTTGTACGGGAAATCCATGGCTGTGGATCTGCCCGGGTCAAAGGCCTGCCATTGGTCTGTGACTTCGAGTTCATGTGTGTTTGCTTTTCTGGCAAGCCGGTCCACCAGCCCATCGTTATCAACGTAGATATGTATCGACGATGAGAATGGCCGTTGTGTTGTGCATGCCAGGGAAAGTGCTCTGACAGTTGCGTGGTCTTCGTCACCGGATTTGTTGTAGCCATTCGTTGTGCCCTCTGTCGAAGCCTCCTTGTAAGAGACCCCCTCGGCAGGTTGTGTGTCGCACACGCTATCTTCCAATAGGGGAGAAGTCAACCTCAAGTGGCTTGTGTGGCAGGACACATGAAGTTGCAAGTAAGTCATACCCCTCGTTTGTGGAGCACTCCATGGGTCACTCGCTCCTCCTGCTCCTCCTTGCATCCGTAGTCGAGCGTGGTCGAACTCGAAAAATAGGTACACTCTTGTTACATACATATTTTTTACAATGTCTATGCACTATTTTCAAATAATCCAACACCACGAAGAAGTTGACCAAACAATACCATTTTGCTAATATGGTTGCTACCATTTAAATCATTCGTCTCCATCGTTGCTTGAGCTTGTCAAAATCTTCTGGAAAAGGGCAGTGGCGTTCGTCATCTTTATTCCGATAATCACACTGAAATCCACTTCAATCTCGCAGGTTCTATCGTGTGCCACTGATGTTGAAGAAGGCAGGTTCGTCAGTTCGGTCAACAAGGGGATGATCCCTCTAACGTGAAATCTGCTGCGAAGATAACATTTCAAATGATTCAATGTTTAATCATACGTGTTCTTATTTTTCTGGTTGAAGAGGTTTCCCGAGCCGATGGATTGGTGTTCATTCAACAACAGGTTTCGCACAAACACATTTGGTCTGGTTTTCAAACCCAGGTTCCAAACAAGTTGTTTCCATGGGAGATTATGGCGGTAAACTTGCATGGTGAAGCGAGCCCCACTCGTGCTTCACACACGAGGTGGAGCTGGCCACCACTCATAGGGTGGAGCCAGACCTATCGCGATAAACCAAGAGGGATTCTTGTTGAGATACTCCAATAGTATGGCCTCAACAAGATAAACAACCTGCAGCTAGCTAAACGCAACCACATATTGCACAAGCATGCTACAAGAATTCCACTTCATCCCCAAAAGACTGTATGTATGAATTTGGTCAACGTGATTACTACAAGAACGGGAAATTGCTAATGCTTGGCACATTAACACACACCTCAGCAGGACAAACACAAGGAGCAATATCGGGCAAGCGAGCAAAAGGGTCCTTCCGCATGGATGTGTAGGCACTGCTAGCCACCACTCATTTTGTATTGGTGCCATGTCAGATCACTCCATTGCAAAAGTGCGTGTGTAGAGACTAGTGGACGACGAGGCATCACGAACACGGTAGTGTATATGGTGCCAAAAAGAAATTGAGGTTGGGGTTGCATTCTGATTTAGTTCGAGAAACAGGACATATTGTCAAGCTAGTGAAAAACGGAATGCTGGGAAATGGAGATTCACTTTGTGTTAAAAGAGAATGTTATGCCCCACTATTGTGCGGCTTTGCAAGCACGAACGTCCATAGACGTCAAGTAAGAAAAATCACGGAAAATTTGGAAGTAAATGATTTCACGAAGATATCAAATTTATGTTTTAGAAGGAAGGGGCATTGCTCAGATTCAATTATTGAAATGTAGTTATGACTATCGAGGAGCAACGATGGGCAAAAACCCCAATACCTGTATTTTTTTTTTTCATGAAGTATTTCACGATGTGGAAAACTGGAAGGAAGGTTAAAAGATATGTTTCTTCATCTAGTATTCCATTTTGCTATCATTACATTATGATGGTTCACATGATCCATAAAACAATAATTTAATGTTTATTAATTGTAAATTTTTTCCCAATTTGATGCAAAAACCAAGATTTAAACACTTCCTACCTTGATGTCAGCCATTAAAATCTAGGTTGAACTGGAAGGCTTATTTCGATGTTGAGGTAGCTTTTCCCGCCTATTAGGCTATGGAAGAATGTTATGTGCGCATCTCGTACAGCTCGTGATACTTATCAAGACTCTCGAAAAGTAGAACCTTAAGCGTCGTGCCACGTCATCCGCGAACTCGGGGGATATTCGAGAATTCCAAGTGTCAGCGCAATGACTCACTGCTCAACAAAACGCTGGAGAGGCCGTCGATGTAGTGGGCCATGCCTTTCCTGGATGGAATTCGCGGCTCAGCGGAAGCCATGAACTGGCGCAATTCCCGAGGCCACAGGCATCCCGTGGCCCGCTCCAAGGCTGAACCTCGGTGGCCTTCTGGAAACAGGCCAGCCGACTGTACTCGAGCAGCCGGGCGGCCGACGGGGAAGATGTGGTTGGCTCGATTGGTATAAAAAGCCTGACGGCCGGCAACTGTTCATGAACGTCTAATCGACAATTCATCCTCGATCCAAGCACCGTTGAGAGGAAAATCGTGGCATATCTCACCTTTCTACGTATGCAAGACCAAGAACCTCCCAATTACAAAACTACTTCCAAAAGCTACTTCCTTGTGGATGTGGACAACTATAAAACCTCTCTCAAATACGAACAAGTCATAAAAAAGTGTAAAAAGCCACCTGATCCCTCTTCTTTCAAAGAAAAAGAATGATCAGAACATTTCATCAAGTTGAAGAAATTTGTATCAAATAGAAAACATCCCTTCACTCCGAAGCCTTAGTCAGACCATGACTTAAAAAAGTACATTTCATCCTGTTAAATATGAAAAAAACGCGCATTTGAAGCTGCAATATCAGTGTAAATAGTTTATCATAACAGCTCCCATTATTTTAACTGATATTGACAAAGACGAGAATAGGGAAAAAGGGACAATGTGGACAATCGTTGTTCTAATTAAAGAATTCAAAACTAAAATATTATATTTATGTTGAGAAAAAAAGTTTAGCCTGGAAATTATAAATAGAAAGAAGTAAATGTTAATGTACGTGGAGGGGGAAAGGATATGCAGTATGCATACAAACATGTAAAGAGTAAGAGGGGGAATGTTATATATGAATACAAGGAAAAATATAAAAAGATACAAATACACAGAGAAAAAAAACAGCAAGCGAGTGTGTGTGTGTGTGGGTGTGTGTGTGTGTGTGTGTGAGAGAGAGAGAGAGAGAGAGAGAGAGAGAGAGAGAGAGAGAGAGAGAGAGAGAGAGAGAGAGAGAGAGAGAGAGAGAGAGAGAGAGAGAGAGAGAGAGA
>SZWC01012020.1:54167-88692 GCA_023375785.1 Penium margaritaceum
TCCTCCCCCTCGTCATGCGCCTCCTCCTCCTCCTCCTCCTCCTTCTCCTCCTCCTCCTCGACAGGGGATGCATCATCTGCCTCATCCCCTGAGTATCCCATGGCGTCCACGTTAGTCCGGCAGGAGGCCTGCATGCGACGCTCAGCGTCTAGCTCGGAGACGCGTGCGGTCGCCATCTGCTCGGGGCTTGGGGCCTCCATGTTCAGGCATGCCCGCCGTACATGGCCCTGCTTTCCACAGCGGGCACAAATGCGCCGTTTCTTCATCTTTGCATACCTGTCCAAGCGCACGGTGGCTGGCCGCCCGCGCCCGCAACTTGGGCCTGGCTGCTTCCACTTAGGCTCTGCCGGCTTCACCTGCCGCACCTTCAGCAATGGGAACGGGGCGTTGTAGGTCTGCTTGTAGCTCAGGTTCAGGTAACCAAAACCAAAGTAACCTACGGGGTACAGTGCGTTCTCCAGTAGTAGGCTGCACGCGTGCGGGCACGGCACTCCATACTCCCACCAACGCCCGCACGAACAGTCCTTGGTGGTGAGGTTGACGTCACGAGGAGTGCCGTTACGACGCGTGGCTGTGCCGCTGTGCCATGGTCCTGTCTTGTCGCCATCCAGGTCGAGTGAATACTCTCTGCTGCGGTCGCAGTTGTGCTTCACCTTGAGGTACTGCACAGGTGCGACGCTGCCCTCGGCGTCGTGTGCCATCCTACGCCGAATGTGCCACAATCGCTGCACAAAGACATGTTGGTTCACGAAACAAAGGTACGGATACATTTTTCTGAGCTCCACCAGCTTGCCATTCAGAGACTCCATGGCGTTGCTGGTGGTATGCCCTCCGCGAGAAACCGGGCAGAACAGCCTACTCCAGTGCTCCTTCGGGATGCCGGGCTCTCCATTCCCGCCCAGCAGGTAATCAACTGCCCTTGGCATTGTGCGCCGCATCTTTGCCAGGCATTCGTCCCAGTCCGCCTGCATCGTCACGTGCGCCAGGTTCTAGAGTATTGCGCCCGACCTGCGCTGGCACTTGGACTGTACGTTGCGCATAAGGTACCACGTGCAGTACGTGTGGGTGGCCCCGGGCAGCTTGGCCTCAATAGCATTGGCCAGTCCCTTCTCGCAGTCAGATGTGACTGTTGTTCCATGTTGTGCGGCCGTGGGGTAAGATGCTGCCACCAACTCACAGAACCAGCTCCAGTTGCGCTCATGTTCCACGGACACCAAGGCATACGTAGCGGGCATGGCGTTGTCATTTGCGTCAAAGAATTGCATGATGAGGAGTACCTACTTGTGGTCATTTTTAGATGTGTGCCATCCATGACGAGGACCCGTCTGGTGTACTCAAAACCTCTCCTGCAGGCCCTGGGTGCGATGAACACTCGGTCGAAGGTGCCCGTGACACGGTCTTTCTCGGCTTTGGCGATGGCCAACGGGTCAACCCTCAGCACCTGCATGAGACAGCATAATCCACATGTTCAGTCCCTAAAGTATCACATACCTGAGTTGTTCAAAATCGTGTAGACTAAACCATTGCGGGATAATGTACCTCGTCCACGTAACCTGGGAACATGCTCCACAAGTCCGAATTCTTGCCGTACATCTTCTCCAAGCACACTTTCTTCGCACGATAAAGGATGTTGTAGGGGACCTTCGTTTTGGCCACTTCTGTCATGACCGCTCGCAACGCCTTGGGCTTCACACATGGGTCCTTCACAATGGTGCTCTCAATCTGTTGTGTAACCCACCTCATGGAGCGCACGGGGTTACCCCGGCCGAGGCCGGGGTCACAAAGATGGCCATCCACGAACGACGTGATGTTGAATGCTCCGGACTTCTTGCTGTACCCGGCACGAACAATCCACGGGCACTCCTTCATTGCATACTGCTTACACCGGACCACAAAGCGAGTGCGGTCGCTTTTCAACCACCTCAGCACCATGCGGTTGTGAATCGCATACTCTTCCACTGCGGTTTTGCATGCGGCAATGTTCTCGGACGTTTAACCACTGGGGAGGTCCACCGCAACCTTCCGCTTCTTCGGGGTAGCACGTGGGGTGGGGTCCGAGATGCGGGCGGCGGCAGCCTTCGCTTTGGCGTCGGCTGCCTTTACCTTATCATCAGAACCGACGGGCAGGCCCTTGGTCGAGAGCACACGCCCGCCTACACGGGACATCCTAAGAGGACCCTCAGCTTGAGGGTGTGGGGCCCCGTCGACTGCAGGGGGCGGTGCATCGTTGTCGTTGGCGGTGGGTGTCTGTCGCGTCAAGCACGGATCATCTGTCAAGTCGTCGTTGATGTCATATGGTGGGAACCAGGAGGTTGTGAGAGCTCCACCACCTCTCTGGTGCATGGTCCCCACCATCGGGAGACATCATGGGCACCTTGTTCATAAAAACTGGCTCTATATAACTGGGATACCCACGGTTGTCTCGCATGCACCGTCAACGAGGCCGCCATGGGCACGAGGAACATAATCAACGCTTTGATGCACCACAATGCATTGCAAGGCGAGAACCCCCGACGAGCCGCTACTGTCAATGTGGATCAAACAATATTTTCCGGCGAATGGTACGACTGCAGTTGAGAGAAGTACATGGTAGCCGTGCATGAGGGGAGGTACATTGGGTCTCGAGAAACCGGCAGGATGTGACACATGACAGGCTGTCAAATCAGATACGAATGCGGTGGAACACACAAACTCGTTTCAGGAGGACGAATGTGCAATTTGTTAAACTTTGACGATCCTTCAAACAACGGACTAAGATGACGCAATGGGCTCTATCATATGCAACGTGTTTCTAAGAGCCGAAGAGTTGCATTATCCTATGTAAGACCCCCGTCATGAAGGCGTTGGAGATCTAACGAACCACGTCAAATTGTTTCCATGTTTCGCGTTTGACCGCCGACGATGGTCGTTTCCGCGTCGTTGCTGAAATGTATGACAAATATGTTAAAACCTTGAAGAATATGTCAAGAGTGCCCATGATTCACACTAAATGGGGGCACATATGTCATGTCGTTTTCAAGTATGGGTACCGCAGTTATTTCGATTCCGACTATGGACAATGCATGCGTCTCGGTTTCGACTTTGGACACCGCATTCGGTTCGATTTTGACTATGGGCACCGGGGATTTATCGACCGAAACGATGGACATATAACAACTCCGTCCTAAAAGGAGTTCATGAGGTAATTTGACAGCATTGGCAACTTGTACTTCACGACGTTAAATTCACTACCAGGCCATGGCGTCCTCGCACCACTTGTCTCTAA
The DNA here is from genome assembly GCA_023375785.1 of Penium margaritaceum. NCBI lineage: Eukaryota > Viridiplantae > Streptophyta > Zygnematophyceae > Desmidiales > Peniaceae > Penium > Penium margaritaceum. The sequence continues at coordinate 57,433 of SZWC01012020.1, forward strand.
AGGGTCGTCCATTGCCGCCTCTGGAGAAATGGGCGGGAGTTGTCGACGATGCGTGCCACATGGACCTGTATGATGCGTGGGTTGGATGGGTTGACATCAAGCGCATGTGGGACTCAAATGGTCTCGGCCCGTGTCCTGCAGACCCATACAGCATGTGCTGGCTCATGGGTGTCAAACCGTCGCATCGCCATCCTGCATGGTGCCCGCCTCACTGGCAGCCATGGGTCCATCCGGACCCAGTGTGGTGTGCGAGATAGTAAACCGGGAAACTTTTGACAGGACAAAGACTGAACAAGATGCGTTTCAATGCTCAACCACGGCTCCTTGTCAACTTTATAAGTGAAGACTTGCGCATATTTTACTTCTCCACCACTGTTTTCATGTGGCGACATGTCTCCTTCGGATCCGCTGAAGCTGCAAGGTCGTCCGATGCCGCCGCTCTAGTTGTGGGATGGAGGACCGGAGGCTCCTTGGTTTGGTCCATGGGGAGAACTTCTTCCTCCACGACCCCGTATGGACCAGTTTGATGCATGGGTCGCGTGGAAGAACATCAAGACGCTCTGGGACTCTAAGGGTCCCTTTCCAAGTGATCCATTCGACTTGTGCCACATCATGTGCGTGAAGCTGGCAAATTTCCGTCCTATCTGGTGCCCACCACACTGGTAGCCATGGGTCCATCCGGATCCCTTATGGTGCAGAAGACTGTGATCACTTCGAAACAGCTATTCGACCGGGTACATGGGTTATTGTGTCATGATTTTTTGTACCTCAAGTACAGGGTATTGGACAAATTTTCAGACCCTTTTTTAAAACGCATATGACAGATACCTCACATATTTATGCAATGTGTGCTGCACAAAAGCAAAGATAGCGGATCATTGTCTAATAGAATAACCATAGAAGGTGCCACATGTGTCACAATATGTGTGTATAGCTGCCACATTGCCCTCCTTCCTGGTGGCCACCACAGTGGCAGCCATGGGTCCCCCCGGATCCCTTATGGTGCGCAAGTGTATGACCACTTCGGGCGGTGTAGGACCGGGTGTATGTCCTTTTTTCTCTTCACAAGTTGTACCTACCGGGTGTTTTAGTGTTTTTCATAGGTTTTTTTCCTACTCATATGACACATGCGTCACATATCCATGCTATGTGTGCTGCACAATACGAAACACAATGCCTCATGGTCAATAAGACTAAAGATGGAACCTGAAACATGTGCCACATAATGTGTGTGCAGCTGGCACATTGCCGTCCTCTTTGTTGCCAACCACACTAGCAACCATGGGTCCATCCGGATCCCTTATGGTGCGCATGACTAGGACCACTTTGGGTGGTTTTGGACCGGGTACATGTGTTGTTTTGCCATGACTTGTTTTATCTGAAGTACGGGTATTTCCGCATTTCACAGACCATTCATTTAAACTCAAATGACAGATACCTCACATATTCATGCAATGTGGTAGGCCTTGTATCGATTGCATATGTTTTGGAGCCCATTAACATGCTTTCCTTTCACATTGCAAGCACGAGAAGTAGATATCCTGGTCTTCCACCATTCCATGACAGAATGAACCAAACGTTTGGTTTAAGTTAGCAACACCACTTCATGCAGAGAGCACACTACTCGAAAGGACCGGGTTTGCCGTTCACTATCCACCGCTGCACTTGTGGGAGTAGTGTGTGGATCCATCCAATGATGTCGCACATGGGCCACAAGCGCACAGTACTGCCAGAAGCCTGTGCACGAGCGGGATTAATGACCGTCCCGTTGTCAAGGTCTTCAACAACATCATAGAAGACTTCTTCCGGTGTGTCTTCCAAAAGAGCACCCATGTCAAAGGGTTCAGGGCACGTGCTGTAGTGCAGCCTCACCTGTGAACATCTCCGTCTGCAACCTCGACATGAAACAACATGTGCCATCTCCACACAGAAATGAAGTCACCATAGGAAGTGCGGTTGGGAAAAGACTGCACTCCATTTAGAAAGACTACAGATGTTGGAGAGAAGGACAAATGAATGTGATCCATGATTTAATTCATTCCAAGGAAGCATGGGCGATGGTTGTCACAATAAATGAAAGGACATGTCTTTATTTCTACTGTATTGCAACAAGTATAGGTTCTCCCATAATTGCACTTCCATTACACCATTGCAACAACATGGACACCAATAGTTTATTGAAAGCAAATGAGTGAACTCGGTTGACAGGAACCAGAGGACTAGGAATCACAGCCATGCATAATACAAGGACACTACTATGTTGTACACAGACTCTGGCCGTCCATTGTAGATGTGCCGCACACCGTCACCCCAAGGCTTGCACTTGCTTCCAACCTTGGCCATGGGGCAATGGAATACTCCGATGTACGCCTGCACAGTGACATGAAAACACTGGTAAGAAATGGATGTTGGTGTGTCCATCCAATGACCATTTGTATAACACATTAAACACAAAACTATCAGAAACGCTCACCTTAAATGCCAAGTGCATCCATGCCTCTTCTTTCATGGCCCCAGGCATATTCATCTGCCTCATCATCCGCATTGTCATCTGCCGCCTCCTCCCCTGCGTCACCCTCTCCATGTTCCTCCAGTCCACCATGCTCCTCCATCAACCCGTCACCTTTAGCGTCGTGCTCTTCCTGTGTCAGCAATCTGGTCTCTGGCTCCGTCGCATACCCCAGGGAGTCCTCACTGCCACTGTCAGACACGTTGTCATCGAAGTCATCCGCGGCTGCCTCACCAACCTCGTCGCCCGTCGAGGACCCCCTGGGGTCTGCTTCAGGGTTGTAGTCTGACGCCTCACTTTCGTTCGTTGCTGCCCCTTCTTCTCGCCCTGCCCCTTCATGTGTCTCAGCTCGAGCAGGCCGTCCTCCTGCTGCTGCCTCCCATTCTACTCTTAGCGCAGCTGCAGCTTCGTGAGGGCGAGGTGCAGCAGGGTTTGGACACCTCTTCTTCGTGTGCCCCTTACGGCCACAGTTCGGGCAGATGAAGTTTCATTTCCGGAGCGGCGTGCACTCCATGCGGGCACTCCTGTGACGACCACGGCCACGCCGCGGACCGGGTTGGCTCCAACCAGGCGGCACAGGTTGGTTCAGCCCGGCAGAGGACAGTGAGGGCATGGGGTTGCCGTAGGTGAGGCTTCAATACTACACCGTCTGTCCGCAGCTCACGTGCATTGTCGGATCCTCACCCACCTCCATCATGAGCGCACACCCATGCTGGCATGGCTGGCCAAATTCGCGCCACCGACGACACTCACAGCTTCCCATGGCAAGATCCACGTGTCGGCGTACGTTTGTTGGGCCACGAACCACTGCCGACGACGGGCCCTCGATGATGACGTCGTGGTCATGCGCAACTGCAGAGCTGTGAAGCAAGCGTCTTGCTAGAGCCGGGGCAAGAGTCTCGTTGCACTTGGCTATGTGATCGCGGCGTTGCGCCATGATGCCCTGCACAAAGTAGTACACTTGCCGGAAGCAGTAGAAGGGGTAGAGTTTGCGGAGGCTCCTCAGAGGCTCCTCAGTGACTCTGAGGCATTGTTGGTGATATGCCCCCCCCCCCAGGGCCCAGGACACATGTATGAGGTCCATTTATGAAGAGGTATGCCTCCCTCCCCGTCCCGGCCCGGGATGAGATAGTTCGCGGCACGTTCTCTCACTACCCGTAGGTGATGTGTAGCCCGGTGAAACTGGTCGTAGGTCATTGCCAGTGCGCACTTCCGCACCCAGTAGGCCACCTTCTTTCCAAAATTCTCCTGAACGTTTCTGCGCAGATGTCAGGCACAATAAGTATGGGTAGCGCCAGGCAAATGTCGCACTAGGGCCTTCGCCAGCCCAGCTTCTCTGTCAGAAACAATGACGGCACCTGCAATACAACCGCTAGGGTAAGCTGCTGCAAAATTCTCTCAAAACCACATCCAAGTCTCCTCGTTCTCACTAGACACTAGAGCCCAGGCCATCGGGCATGCGTGGTCGTTTGCGTAACAAAATTGCATGACCAGCATGACTTGCTTGTGGCCGTTCTTCGGGAATTTTCCGTCCATTGTGATTATCCTCCGGATGTAGTCCCGACCAAGACGGGTTGCGCCGGGCGCCACAAAGGCCCACTTCAATTTGTTCTGTGCATCCTGCTCCGCAAAATCATGCATAACCGGATCAACTCGTTTCATCTGCAAGTACACATGAGGAAACTTGAACAACTTGAAAGACGAAAGTGAAAAAATATGACAACAAGACTTTCACGTCCGTCGCGGGACGTACCTCCTGACACAGTGCGGGAAACATAGCCAACGATTTCGCCTTGGCGTCCATGTGGTAGGCCTGAGCCATGGTTCTTGCACGGTACAACGTACTGTTGGCCACCTGAATACCCGCGGCTTCCTTGATTATGGCTCTGAGTGTGGCTGGAGGTGTTGTTGGATCCCGCGCCATTTGCTTCGATATGTGCCTTGCAATTCACCTTGTGGTTCGGGCAGGGCTCCGACTGCCAATAGTCGGCATGCAGCAGTGCCCTTCTGTGATATGGGACAGCTTCACCATACCCAGCTGTGAAGAGACAACTGCGCAAACGTGCCACGCACAACCAAGTTTGACAGCCTCAACGCACCGTACGTTGATCCGTCTAGGCTTGCTGCGCACCCACTACAGCCCAAAGCGGTTGGCAACCGCGTAGTCTTCGATGGCCGCTTGGCATGCAGCCATGTTGTGGAACTTTCTGCCCTCCACGAGGGCGTCACCATCTGCATTCCTTTTTTTTGTCGTAGAATCAGGGGAGCTATCTAACTTGCTGCAAAAAGGAGAGGAGAGGGAGTTTGCGAAGCATGCCGAATGTGAAGTTAGTGGACCGGGCTGACAGTCACCCACGTACTGTTGACCGCATATGACAAATGCACAACGGCAACAACGGACGTTCATGACATCATGCCATTCAAATGAGTAGAAAACGGGACACACAAAATACCAATAGAGCCACTAGGACATAGTACACGGTGTCTTGCCCACGACTGGGTGTATGGTGGAGCCTCGGTCTGCTCCGGGGAGCGTGGCTCCATCCGGAACAACCGCATGGTCTCCTCAGCTTCTGCTTCCAAACGTGTTTCTCTGTCCTCATAATCCCGATCTCTGTTCAGCCAAAAGAAGACTTCTTCCTTGGCACCTGATTTACGGTAGAAAACGTGGTGTGCCGGATTGTGAGGCTGAGCTGGAGGAGGTGTTGGAGGAACACCGTGGTCGGCAAGGCGATAGGCGCGTTGCTGAGGTGATGATGCAGCGGGACGTGCCGAAGGTTGGACAACGTGTGGAGCAGCAGGTCGTGCCTCAGGTCGTGCATCAGGGGGTGCAATGGTGTGTGGCGCAGGTTGGGCAGTGGGGGGTGTAGCGGGTCGTGCCGCATGTCGGGCAGCGGGTGGTACAGGGGGTCGTGCCGCATGACGGGCAGTGGGTGGTGTAGCGGGTGTGCAGCGGTGTGTGCAGCAGTTGCTGTAGCTGGGCGTCTAGCATTTGGTACAGCACGCGGTGCAACGAGTGGTGCAGCGGGTGGTGCAGCGGGTGGGTCAGTGGGTGGTGCAGCGGGTAGTGCAACAAGTCATGTTGCGGCGAGTGCCGCTGGTCTTCCAACGGGTGATGCCGCAGGCTGAGCAGTGAGTGGTGCAGCGGGCTGAGGGTCTACGGGTAGTGCACCCAGCGGAGCCACACCCACGGCAGTGGAGCGCCACCCCGCAGCCGTCGGTGGGTTGGGCCGTCCAAACTTGCACCGCCTTGGGTCTGAAAGGCCACACACAGTTGTGGTGCCTGTTGCTAGCGAGGGCCCATGACGGGGAGGTAGCGGCCGTGGCACGTGGAACTAAGCCACCCCGGGCGAGCCCCCCTGGCCGGAGGTGACAGCCCGTCCACGTGTGATTGGGCATAGCGGTGGTGAGAGCGTAGCAGTTGTAGAACGCAGTGCCTAGGCATATGAGAGGGGTGGGCGAGTGGGCGGCTTTGTTGAATGTACACGAACCGGTTGAGCAGAGGCAGGAGCCTCTGTCCTCCGGGCACTGCCCCGGGTCTGGGGCGCCATAACGCCAAGAATGGGCACATTGGCATTTTCTGAACACAATAAATGCCTGAGGTACCTTGCAAATTGACTCACCTCGCTTGATCAGGAGAGAGAGCACCATGTTGACGCTCCACCGCCAACACACGAAACCATGGCATAGTTGCACATCGGTGTTGTAGAGGCCGAAATGACATATAGAGAGGGGGGGGGGGTAGGGCTCGCTAAGCCCCCGTCCATGCTCACGCTGTCTCTGACTTTCAGCCAACGCATGTCAGGGACCATTGCATCATACATGGACGGGATATGCAACCAATCTGTGTGCAGTTCACTCGTGAGGCAAGGGTCGAGGGTCAGTGAAGCGCCTCCATTTCCGCATATGCACGTTCGGCAGCCAGGCTGGCATTTTAGCATGCAGGTCGTGTTTCATCCGCCTTATTGTTTACGAGTGTACGTAACGTCAGCATGGCAAAGGAGAAGCAACGACGAAGGCACCGCCGAACCTCTATTGTTATGTAAAAACATGTACGCCTTGCATCGTGGCCGAGCGGATCGTCGAACCAAGTATTTCTGTATACATGTGTACACATTTCAAGTTGCGTTCACCGGCATGCAGCGTCTCGTTGTACAGAAATGGGAAAGGAAACAAAGAAAATGATTTGACATGAAAAAAGTAAGAGCGTGCCCAACGTACTACACATACAACGCAGGTATTGATAGTCCTTGATAAGTGAAAGTACCATGGGCAGATGGTTGCTTTCCAGCTGAGCAACGGGCGGATGGTAGCTTTTCTTCTGAACGACGGGCGGATCGTTACTTTTTTTCTGAACGACGGGCGGATGAGAGTCACACTTTGCGATTTATGGGTATCTGAGCTATTTCACCCAATCTCTTATTGGACGCTACGACTAGTCACACGCAGAGGTCCGACATTGGTCAGTGGGTACACAATGCAAAGCATGCAAATTGGGCTCAAGAGCCAGTCCACCAAGAAAATTCTACTATCTGCAAAAAAAACTACAGAGCATCCTAGCAAGCACTTGAGGCGTCATGGCAGCTGATACTGGGTGGGAGCCACCATTCGTTGGTGCTCCGGCGCCAGCGGGGTTTGCATGAGGGACCTACACGAGCATGGCATGAGTGAGTGGTCACAATAAGTTTTACAAACAGACGTGGATGACTCACATCACAACACTACACCATGACCTGATGGTATGCATGTTCATACACGTGCAAGATTGACAGAGGTGCGGAATGAGATGCTCGATACTTCACAGTCACACATCCCACTCTCAGCCACTCTTAGGCAAGGGGCGAAGCCCGACAGAACAAGTGGCCACCATGAACTTTCCGCGCGCGAGTGCCTTGGTCAGGAAGCTAGCCTGTTGCATGTTCGTGTTGACCCAGATGGTGGAGATCACCTATCGCTCCATAAGATCACGCACAAAGTAATGCTCTACATCAACATGCTTCGAGCGTGCATGAAACACACCAGAGTTCTTTGCAATGGCTAGAGAACTCTGATTGTCACATTGCAGAACAACGCAAGGCACAGACTAATGCAACTCACAAAACAAACGCTGTAGCCACACGACCTTAGCAGCCTCAACTCCTAACGCAACGTACTGAACCTCTGATGAGTTACGTGCAAGAAAACACAACCTGCCGCTACACCATGACACACCGATGCCACCTAGCAAGAACACGTAGCCTGCCTGACTGTGCCCATCAAGGCTCCACGCCCAGTCGTTGTCTTTGTAGCCGTCAAATACCACTCAACACTGTCGTAGAAAGCAAAGTCCGAGATACGTACTGCACCACTTGGACAGCCGCGTGAAGGGCTCTCATCCAAGGACACTACGAGAACGATGCAAGGAGGCTGACGACAAAGTTGATGTCGTATCGTGTGGTAGTGGCCAAGCATATCAGAGAGCCAATGAGGCGCAAGTTTAGGGTCATGTCCATTGTCTCTCCCAACTCTTCTAGATCATTCACCTTCAAAGCATCCTGCCCGTCAGTTGTGATGGGTGTGGAGGTTGTGGGAACTGCACCAAGGAGGTTAGCAAACCGTCCCCCCACAACGTGAGCGGAACGTGCCTGCTGTAGCAAGAGTTTTCGCCACTGACGATCATGTATGATCTCCATCCCGAGGAACATAGCTGTAGGACCAAGGTCCTTCATCCTATAGGGAGTCTGAAGGACTATCTTGGCCTCCTTCATGACCTCCATTGAAGGGGACACAATCAGGAGGTCATCCATGTAGGTCAGGATGGCAGTGAAGCTCTCAACGGCACATCTCAGATAGAGGGACGAGTCGGCATCACTCTGCACGTACCTGATCTTGTACGGCTTCAAAAACGTACAAGGCCTTCCACAAGCGCAAAACCTTGTCGCCGACCTGGTGACTGGACCATGTAGATCTCCTCTCTAGACGGCCATGGAGGAACACGTTGTTCACATCCATCTAGTGCAGGTCCCAGTCATGGTGAGAAAAAACTTTGAACATACGCACGCGGTAGTCATACGACCAACGTGTGCAAAAGTATCATATCAACATCTTCAACCTCTGAGAAACCCTTGGCCATCAAGCATGTCTTCTAATGATCCAGTGTGCTGTCAGGCCTTACCTTCTTGCAAAAAACCCACTTGGCGTGTACAACCTTCCGGCTTGGCAGGAGGTCGATAAGCTCATAGACATAGTGCTCATGGATGCCTCACAGGTCCTCCGAACACGTAGAATGCCACTACTCTATATCATCAGCCAAGAGTGCCTCATTCACCGTGCCTGGATTAGTTGTAGTTGAGGGAGAATTCCGGTTGGCCAAAATGGACGCCTCCGGACTCAGTCTGAGCATAGCCAGATTAGCTACGACATTGCAAGCTACCAAGAACTTACGGGAGACCAGCTCGTGGCCGGTAGAGCATGCTAGATGCACCTCAGTGTAGTCTGGCTTGACACTTAGGCCAAGGGCCTTTGTCCTAGGCTCCTCACTCTGAACACTACTAGTCGGGCGTCTAGGCGCCAAGACAACAGTCCGTTCAGCCCTAAAGGCCAGTGGTCGGAGACGACCACTAGGCTTGCGAGAGTAGCCCGATGCTGAGATGATCACCTCAAGCTGTAGAGAAGGATAATGGGCCACAACCGTAAGGGGAATAGGTGCATGTACATGAGTAGGTGTGACTGGAGATGTTGTCACTGGCCTAGGACCAGGTATGTTGGAGGGAACTGACGGTGACATGAGATCATGTGTGCCAGAGGAGACTGACACTTGCATGGGATCAGGTGTGCCAGAGAGGACTGACACAGAAATGAGATCAGGTGTACCTAAGGGGACTAACGCTGGCACAAGATGAGGTGTGCTAGAGGGCACTAAAGTTGGCAAGGGATGAGGTGTGCGAGAGGGGACTAACATTGGCATGGGATTAAGTATGTTAGAGGGAAATGATGAAGCTATTGGACCCATAGCCAAGATGGCCGGATCGTCAGCAGTTGGAAACAAGACCATGGGTGAGGAGGCCCGGATGGACCCATCCGTATGACTCTCCTATCGGCCAAGAAACCACACATTGGAATGTGGTTGATAGCCTGTGATAGGATGCTAGACAAGTCGTGGTAGGTGAGAGCCTCAAAGGAGAGAGTGTCTAGATACTAAAAAATACAATGGTGGGAAAGACCTTAAAAACGCCAAGCCTTTGACTGTGGGGAGATGCCAACGAAGGTACACATGCGGCCCCGAGGTGAGACCTTGGACCCATGTTGGTCCTCGGTGTACCAGACGTAGGCGAGGGATCCCCAAACGTGAGCACGACAAAGATCAGAGTGATGGCTAAACCACTGCTCGTACGGCGTGACATGATCCAGAAGCGGACCATGCGGCAAGCAGTTCAAGACCCACATAATGTAGGAGAAGCCTTGGAAGGCAAAGGACTCCAGAAGACCGCACTCATATCGCATACCGTAGTGATGTTTTATTTCATTGTTTTCAAGATTCCTATTCATGTGATCCTTGTTTTCGTACACTATTTTTACCAAATGATTCATTTAGGTTGTTACTTTACATTAGTTGAATGAAAAAGTTGAATCCTGGAATTCTATGATCCGTCTCAAATGTAAGTGCAAACGAGGACAAATGAGGGTCGCCCTCATTGTCGAGCGAGAGTCGTACCACCAGAAGTGCGAAAAAATGATGCACGCTCTCTCAGACATGTCTGACGTGTCAGATTGGCATGTCAGACATGGCAGACAACGTCAGTTAGGCATGCGATGCTGCATTTGAGTCTGAATTGCACTGACGAAAAAAGGTTTGGTTTCATAGCACAACCATACATGAAATACATGGACCGTGAATGGATTTTCTTACAGTCCCTGCTGAAGTAATTGTTTAGGGTGTACTTAAGGAATTCGTTTTAAAGATTTCGTTCAAGGAATACACGTAAAAAAAAAGTGTATACAAAATCAAAGATTAGTATGGTAGCACGGACAACATCCTCCATGGTACGGTTCTAACACTTGAAAACATCGTTTTGTTGTGGTGTAGCAGGGGCGGAGACCTAGTGAAAGAACAATTCTCTACAAAGTAGGCATCCATCTCGCCTAAGAACTCGCCACCACAATCTGAGCGGAACGTGCTTAGGGTGTGACGAGACTGCCGCTCAGACAACACCAGCCACATGCGGAGCGCCAGAGCGGCATCGCTCTTGTGGCGGAGGCTGTAGACCCACCGCATTGGGGTGAAGTCGTCGGTTAGGGTGAGAACATATCTACCCTAATCTGAGAGGAACTCGAGTGGCAGACGACCGAGAAGGTTCACATTCTCAACTCTAATGGACGTAGTGCCTGGGAAGAGGTGTCCGGGAAAGAACAATGATGCATCTTATCCTGGGTGAAAAAAAGACAATCGGTCTTTGGTGGTTTCTTGAAGAAGGCCGCATGAAGACCGAGGGTTGGCTGAGTTCAAATGACCTTGGACACAATATTTGAGTTCATGTAGTAGAGGCTGCGATGCAGCAAGTGTTCGTGCTCAGGGGAGAGAACACCGGTGACAAACACACTTGTAGCAGAGAGATAGCAAGAAGAAACATAGGGAATGCAACAAGACATATGATAGAGCTCCGTGTAGCAGTGAGCATCCCCATGTTCGTAGTGGAAAGATTGTCCACTACCAACACCCGTCGCTTGCTACTTCTATTGCTTTTCCTTGCCGCTCGCTTTCTCTCCTTCGTCCCCTGTATAGCTGAATTCAATTCCTTGAGTTTGGCCACTTGGGATAGTGAAAGAGGAGGAGGAAATGATGGAGGTGGGACTGGTAAACTAGGACAAAGGTGTAGGAGGGGTCGCATTAACTGCTGCAACAAGTGGACTCTGTTGATGGGTGATAGCAGCCTCATGAGACAATGTTGCCTGTAGGGATTTGCGATGGGCTCAAGGAAGCAATTGCAACGACTCCGACAACCCAAAGAGGGCCACACACTCAAGCACATGAAGAGCTTCACATGGTCCAAGTGTGCCCCCATCATGATGGTGCAGAGTGTCCACAGCTACGTCCCGTCACCAGCCCCAAGGCCCTTGTGAAGGCGCATTGCATGCCTCCAGCAATCAGTTGCAAGCTCTGTGCGCCCCTGACAAAGGGAGTGGAACTCACGCAATCAAGTCACCCTCATGGCATGGGTCTCCGCAGCGAGCAGTATCAGGGTACACGCCCAGCCCTAGTGTGGGTCTGCTCCAATCCTGATCCTGGTCTCACGTAGGAAGGGACAAAAATCAACCACAGTCTCCCATGGCGCTGTGTAGAGCAGACCACGCATTGATCTCACTGATGTCTGGACCTTGTGAGCGTTGTGGGTTTGGTACTGGCTTTGGTAGTATGGCTAGACACCTTCAGAATCAGCCCACACCTAAAATGGGGTCTCCCGACAATTGAAGCCCTCACCGGTATTATAACCGGGTGGATGTGTCTCAAGTTCCTTCAATTTTTACTTCATAGGGAGGGCGACCTCAGGCTTGAGAGATGGTGAGCAAGGTATGGGAAAACCACCAGTGAGAGAAAAGCCACAAAAAATGAACGCTGCTAAACTACTTGCTTGATCCTGACGGCAAGAAGGTGGATGAGAGGCTGCGATCCCAGACGCAGCTCACAGATACGCTCTTTGAGGACACGAATCTCATCTTCACGTGTGTCATCCTCTATCTTCTCCTTGTCCCTGGTGTCAACTTGTGATGAGGGATGCTGAGGTCGCGGTGCTGTTTAGGACGTAGACTACTGAACGGATGGTGCAGCTCCAGTGGAGCCTCCTATTGGCTATTGCAAGGCCACTGAATGACACCTCAGTAACTCCCTGATCTGTTACAGTGTGTGAGTCTGCCGCCGCTGCTGCGGGCGTATCTCATCCGAATTCTGACAAACCACGTGGATTGTGAGTGACTGCGATCGTGAACTCATGATGCCCAAAGAGAAGGAGGAGGAGGAGGGGTCTCCTAGCCTCGTACCCTTGTCAAGGATTGGGGCCATCGTAGTCCTTTGTATGGGGCCGAACGTCAAAATGGTCCACACAGGTAAGTGATAGGGTTTCTTGAGAAATTGAAACACTGACAAGAACTGACGTTTTGATACAGAAATTGCTAATGTCTGTAATGCTGATGATGATGTCAGCTTTCCTCTTTTCTTACGCCAATGTGTTTTATGCTAGCATTTTTAGCGTTGGCATATCTCATGCCATTTTTTTGGGGATGTTTTGTATTCACGTGGAATTCATTAGACAAAGAGAGGGGATGACCGCATCACTACCTGCTTGTAGCAACGTAGGGGCTACACAGACCTGTACTGCTATTGTGCAATGCTATGTAGCTTCTTAATAGCTATGGAGTAGTGCTGCTGCATAGCACTACTGGGCAGTGATTGGTACACAACAGCAATGGTACTCAAGACAGCAGTCGGTGCTCCTTCTACTATGGGTTTGCCATTGGTACGGTCGCTGCCACTGATGTTGTGCTGTCGTAACCACTGTCGTTAATGCGGTACTGCTATTGCTGTTACTGTTGCTACTGCTACTGCTATTGCTGCTATTGTTAAAGCAATTGCAATGCCGCCGTTGCACGCTTCCACTGCTCGTAGTCGCCGCCACGAGCTGCTGTTGTGAGTTGCTTCTTCTCCTTTTTTTCTGCTTGTCAAGGATGGTACCTTGACATGGTTGCTATTGCCACCCGATGTTGGTGTTGCCGCTAGGCGTGGCTGCTGCAGCTCGTCATTGCCACGGATCCTCTTGCTATGGTGGTGGTTGTTGCATGGTGGCGCCGCTACTGTTGAGATCAGTGCGACGTCTCTGCTGCCAACGACTGCTATGACGGGTCCCAAGATACGGTTGCGACGGTAACTCTCACTACTGTTGTTGGTGTTGTATCTGTGGTGTAACTCAGCGAGGGAGGTCTTGCTACTCTGATTCTATGAGAAACTTATAGAAAGCTTCCTAATCTTACTGCTGATCAAGTGGCAAAAATGCCCTGTCAACTAGCGTACTAGCAAACAAGCAGGTGCAAGAAACAAGAGTTAGGTGAGGAAGATGTGCAAAGTCTCATAAGCTCCAAGAACTTTGTATTGTAGAGAGAAATGACAATTGACAAGTATACAGCATAAGTTCATGTTGCGGCGCATGGCGGATGATGCACGCAACATTGTAGGTTTGTCCTAAAGCTGGCCCAAAATCATTTTTTGGTCATAACTCTGCGCACAAGTATCCAAACGGAACACCGTTTGAACCTGGAGATGCAAAATTCTGAGCCAGACACTATGAGTGTAACACTCACATGTCCGGTATTGATCAGTGGATACACAATGCAAAATATGTACCTTGGGCTCAAGAGGTATTTCACCAAGAAACCTATAGCAAGTGTACAAAGACTGCAAAGCACCCTAGCAAGCACTCTGGACGTCATGAGAGTTTTTTGGCAGCTACTGGTGGGTGGAACAACCACCAATCGATACTCTGGCACCATCTAGGTCCGCATCAGGGATCTGCATGAGCATGGACACGGCTGAGTGGTCATTGTAAGCCGTACAAACAGACGGGGATGACTCACTTCATAACATGTTGTGTTACTGAAAATGATATCATGATTAGATTTAGGCTATTCTTATGAACCTCCAAGACCAACTCTTCACAAAGAATCCATTTGCTTATTTTGTAAATGCAGGAGTGTTTATGAAAAGTGCTTTACATGTGGCATGCTTCACAAAAATAAGAACAGGACTGCACTTTGGTATGAGACTCTTGATGTTGCATGACATAAGACATGTCTTGGTCTCCTCTCTTGTCAACTCGCGTGAGACACAATGTGATTTTCACAAGTGGTTTGAGATGAGACATCGAGGTATAAAAAAATTGAGATGATTGAGACCAACACTGGTCTCAATCTCACTTCAATACCACTAAACAGCATATACTTCTATACATGGAATGATATAGTTTAAACTAGGCAAAAGGGAGGAGAGGGGGGAGGGAAACTTAGATGTGGAATCTTTCATCCTATCAAATGGGCCATTCCATGTAGGAAGATGCGACACATGTTAGTTGTGCATGGACCCACATTGCAAGGCTGACACTCTGGTTATGTTGGATCTTAACGAAACACTTTCTTCGAAGTTTGACCGCATCTGAAACATGCCCTAAAGTTTTGAAAACATTTACCATCAGCATGCTATGAGAGCCACCTATGGTGGCATGGTTGTCTTGGAATTTTGTTTCCTAGAGTTGATGTCTTGCCGGTTTCATCTTCGTCCTTGCACGCATTGCGGCTATATTTGTGAATTGCGTTTAGTACTGTTGATTTCTGTGATCTTATGACTTGATGCCATTCACTTGCGGGTGTAGTTAGTGAAGAGGTGTTAGGAGTGAGGGGAGTACAGCACGTCATACGTGGAAGGACAGGCACGTGCGACAAGACGTGATGAGTCACAAACGACCTTCCATGGAAAGAAAAAGTACAAATTAAGCGAGAGTGATCTTGGTGGTCTTGTGGTTGAAGAGACCACCCAGGCATGAGGTCTCAACTACACCCTCAAGGTTGAGCCTGACCTACAGGGCTTCAACTTTGTGGCCGCTACTCATGCTCTGGACTTGACATTCCAAGAGAACAACCTCCAAGGATCAGTCACCCACGTACCCACACAAGCAACACATGAGAATGTAAGTTAAAGTTATTTCACATTGGTCATGGTATGAGCGTACATACCATGCATGTCGATCTCTTGTTTCTAGGTCACACTTTTGTGGCTCATCGCAACAGGCTAGCCAGCATAAGACATGGCTAGCTTGAGAGATTACCTTGAGACTGATTGATAGAACTAGTGGGTGTAGAGGCACCCTCAAGGATGCCTAGCTCTCACTGATGCACGCTTCCAATGTTTGGGGCAGCCAATGGACACCTTTGGTGAAGAGTGTGGAGCACAAGGATCACGGATGTGAGTGGGTAGAACACGTCACATTTTGTAGAACTGAATCAAAGCATGTTTTTGTAACTTAGCATAGTGAGATTACATCAGATCCTTATAGCCTGTAATCTAAGCATCCAAGAGAACCCCAATCAGAGCAGTAGAGCCCCTACTACGGTTGTCAAAACAACCTTTGGTGGAGCCATCCAGCTCGCCTTGTACACTTGGCAACAGGAGGCTCTTCGATGGTGACCCGTCGGAGTGCCTTTCCTTGCCCAGAAGTCAAGGAGAATTTCACTCTGGTAAAGGAGGTCCCTCTGGTCACTTCATTCATGGCCATGATGCATTTGGAGCTCATCAGAGACGAACTCAGATCACTGGCAGATTATCCCGCCACCCATGGCGGGTACCAGATTCCACCTGTCCAACACCCGAACTTTTGGTTAGGCAAACTTTCTAAATACTCACTCAAATCGAGCGAATCAAAGCTCGATCTTGCATGGAAAACATAGAGTCAGATAAGGTGTTTGACCACTCCTTAGTGGCCAAACTATGGAGAAAAATCAATGACACTCATGACAAGGGACACATCATGTCAACAATCTCACCCTTGCACCGCAACCTTGATTCCTTGTCCTTGGAACCTGTAGCATTTCAAACCTCACAGCGTAGACCAAGCTCCATGCAGCTTGTATTGTACCTGCCCTTTGGCTGTGCCTTGGTCATGGCGTCTGCGAGCATGCACTTAGTGCCACAATGCACAATAGCCACATCTCCCTTCTCCACCAAATCTCGCGTGGAGGGATGTCGGATCTCAATGTGCTTGGTCCTCCTGTGCAGTACAAGGTTCTAGATGAGGCTCATGGCACTCATGTTGTCCACATTGAGTATCGTCGGCTTCCTTTGTTGTACCCCGGTCTCCTTTAGGAGCCGCCGCAACCAAACCGCCTCCTTTGAGGCTTCCGCGAGTACCATGCACTCCGCTTCGGTGCTGGACAATGCCACACATTCATGTTTCCTGCTTTTCCATGAGACTGCTGTACCACCAAGCATAAACACGCACCCCGACTTTGATTTTCTGTCATCCACACCACCAACCCAGTCTACATCGGAGTAGCCGATCAACTCAAGGGAGTTGTCACGCGCTCCCCCTCCAAATACAAGCCATGAATGTTTTGTCGTCTTGAGATAGCGGAGGATCCGCTTCACCGCTTGCCAGTGTAGCGGCATGGTGTCAACAACATAGCGGCTCACTTGGCCCTGCATGAAGGCCAGGTCGGGTCTCGTCTCCACCATGGCGTACATGATGCTCCCCACTACGGACTGGTATGGAACTCCTGGCCTCTCCTCCTTCTCCTCATCCATGCTCAGCCCCTTGCTTGAGCTCAGGTTACATGTGGTGGTCATGGATGTGCCAATGGGGTTGCACTCCTCCATGTTGTAGCGGTGGAGTACTTCTTGCACATGCTTTTCCTGCACCCTCTCCAGCGTGTGTGCCTTACAGTCCCTCTTGATGGCGACGCCGAGGTAGTACTCAAGCTCGCCCATGCCGGTCATTTTGAACCGACCGTCCAGCTGCCGCCTTCAGGTTCACCGAATCCTCCATGTCCGATGATACAAGGATAAGGTCATCGACGTAAAGAACCACGATCTGGTGCAACCCTGGCTACTTTTCCATGTATAGGTCGTGATCCGGCTTGCAGCGCTTGAAGCCAAGCTCGGCCATGAAGCCGTCCATTTTCAGGTGGTTCAGCCCCACTCATTCATCACATGAGTGGGGCTTGCTTCAACCCACAAAGCGCCTTGCAAAGCTGACACACCTTCCCCGCAGCGCATCTACCCCCTTTGGCACCTCCATGAAGGCCTCCTTGTCCAGGCCACCGTTGAGGAATATGGTTTTCACGTGCATTTGGTGGACTTCATAGTCACGCACCGCCGCCATAGAGAGGACAGTGCAAATGGAGGCGAACTTCATCACCGATGACAAGGTCTCATTATAGTGTTCATCCTTCTGTTGGGCGTACCCCTTTGCCACTAGCCGCTCCTTGTATCGCTTCACCTTTCCCTCCTTGGTGAGTTTCTTCTAGGAGATCCACTTGAAGCCAATGGATTTTGTGCCCTTTGGCCTGTTGATCAGTTTCCAAGACCATTCTCTTCATGGGAGGCAAGCTCAGATTTTATAGCTCCCTCCCAGTCAACCCCATGTTTTCACTGCAATGCCTCCTTGACGGTCTCGGGCTCCTCTTGTGCAAAGAATGCTCAAGCAAACCCTGTTTTGCTGTCCTCCACACGTCTCCGCTTCTCCGAGGCTACTATTATTGAGGCTGCTACTGCTGCTAATGCCCTCTTGCAACACCACTTGTACCACTGGCCTGCTCCCCCTCTCTCAAGGACCGTGGAGATGTGGGCTCACTCCTCGCATCCCTGTTCAGTTCCACTGCTACCAACGCTTCAGACTCATTGTCTAACGCAGCTGAATGAAAATCAGCCGCTCCTCCATCCCCCCAATGGTTCTCGCCGCTTGGAGCTACTCAGATGTCACCCTCTTTTGCGTCCTCCATTGTCTCCCTCTTGAGGAGTGGCAGCCACTCTCCACGCTTGGAGAGACCCGTGTCCTTGCCCATCCAATGGCTGTCTTTGTCTAACGTGACGTTGTGACTCTTCAAGGCCTGCTGCCTCTGCAGGTTGAAGAGCCGGTATGCCTTTCTCTCGCTCTCGTATCCGAAGAAGATGAACAAGTGAGTCCGCGGGTCTAGTTTGCCCCGTCCCTCCCATGCCTGCACAACAACATGTGCAACGCAGCCAAATGTGCAGAGGTGAGCCACAGTTGGCTTCCTTCCACTCCACACCTCTTGTGGCGTCTTCTACAACTTGGAAGCCATGTCTTTAGGCTGCTTAGTTGGTGTCGGGTTCATGATATACGCCACTGTCCGTGCTACCTAACCTTTGTTTTGCTGCATAAGGCCATCATCTCTCACCATGGACTGGACCTTGTTGAGGATGGTGCGATTTTCCCTCTCAGCGACGCCGTTCTTTTACGGAGAATGTAGCATAGTTTTTTACCACAAAATCCCCTTGCTCTTCATCCATGCCGAGCACCCCTTGTATTCACCACCCTTGTTGCTCCGGAATGCCTTCACCTTCAACTCTGTTTGCCGCTCCACTACTGTCACAAACAACTCCATGCATGACAACACATCACTTTTCTTCTTGATGTTGTAGAGGTACAACTTGTGGCTATGGTCTTCAATGAAGGTGACGAAGGAGCGTGCCCCACCAATGGAGAGCTCAAACGGTCCACACACATTTGTGTGCACCACCTCCAACTTTGTTGATGCATGCATCCCTTTGCCATCAAACGGCTACCGTGTCGCCTTGCCGACCACGCATGGCTCGCACACGGCATTCTTGGCTGCGTCAAGGCTCTTAAACTCAAGACCTTGCACCACTTCCTTCTTTGCCATGTCCCTCACAGTTGAGGGAGCAATGTGATACAGGCGGCGGCGTCACAGGTCCAGGTCTTCATCGTCCTTCTTCGCGAGGTGGGCGACGTTGGACCTCGCCCGAATGCCAATTATCTTTGCACGGAGCAGGTACAATTCGTCCTCTCGCTTTCCACGTGCAATGATCTAGCCATCCTCTTCCTTCCGGATGATGGCCCCCTTCTTGTTGAAGAGCACCTTGAGCTCCTCGTCTGTAAGACAACTCACTGACAGCAGATTTTCCCCAAAGTTGGGCATGTGGAGCATGTCGTGAATTGTACTCGTGACGGCCTCCTCGTCCACATCCACCTCGATGCGAACATTGCCTTCACCAGTAGCCAACTCTGTTTTGCCGTTGGCCACCGTCATGCGCCACTCTGAAGCGCCATAGGTGACGAATTCTGCCCGCTTGCATTGCGTGTGGCGGCCTGATTTGGAGGCAGTTACGGTGACTCCCAGATCTGTCAAGTCGGCGGACTCTTCCACCATCATGGCCTGATCGTCCCTCTTTCCAGCCTCCTCGGCTGGTCTGACCTCCTGTCGGGGCAGTTGCGTGCATAGTGGCCTTCTTCGCCACACACGTAACACTCCACCTTCTTGTCACCTTTCTTGGTGTCCTGCTTGGCACCCTTCCACTTCTTGCCTCCCCCTCCACCTGGAGGGCAGACGGCATAGGCAGAACTTGATATTGCCCCGCTCTCTCTTTCTCTCACCACGCCTGATCCATTCATTGCGGACGTACTCAACCACCTTTGGGTACTTCAGCTCATCGGCAGCTCAGCCACCTACCACGGTGATCATGAGACTCCAACTGTCCGGCAAGGCCAGGAGGAGGATCATGGTTTGCAGCTGAGGATCAGCCCTCATTCGGTGGCTACGCACTCGGCAGTAAGGGACTTGATCTGTTGTAGGATCTCCATGATGTCGTCATTTTTGTTGGCTTGGAGGGTGACAATCTTCTTGAAGACAAAGAGCTGGTTAGCAACGTCGGTGGACTGGTAGATGGTGCAAAGCTTCTTCTAGGCCTCTGCGGCCTTCCTTGAATGAGTGAACACTATGTCGGAGCCAATACTAATACCAACAAGGAAAGCACCTTCTTATTGCACTTGTTGTACTTGTCCACTTCCCCCGACTTTGCGGTACCCGGAGGGTTTTTTTTTTCACCCTTGACTAGCTCAAGAAGACCCTTTTCATCAAGGTAGACCTCAAACTGCCACCTCCACAAGTGGAAGCCAATCCCGTCAAGCTTTGAGATGACACCGATGCTCTCTTGCTTGGTCGTTGTCACGGTGTCGTGCCAGTAACATGTAGGTTGAAGAGCGAAGGTCCTTCTAGTCACGTGGGCCCATAACCCTTTGTTGGAACTAGTGGGTGTGAAGGCACCTTCAAGGATGCCTAGCGCTCACTGATGCACCCTACCAATGTTTGGGGAAGCCAGTGGACACCTTTGGTGAAGATCGTGGAGCACAAGGATCACGAATGTGAGTGGAAAGAACACGTCGCATGCAGTAGAACTGAATCAAAGCACATTTGTGTTCTTGAGCACAATGGGATTACATCAGATTCTTGTAGCCTGTGATCTAATATCTCCAACGCATCCAAGAATACCCAAATCGGAGTAGTAGAGCTTCTACTACGGCCATCGAAGTAACCCTTGGTGGAGCCGTCCACCTTACCTTGCACGCTAGGCAATGGGAGGCGCTTCGATGGTGACCCGTGGGGGTGTCTTTCCTCGTCCAAAAGCCAAGTAGAAGTTCACCATGTTCAAGGAGGTCCCTCTGGTAACTTCATTCATGGCCTTGATGCATTTGGAGCTCGTTGGAGACAAACTCGGATCACTGGCGGTGGATTATCCCGCCACCCATGGCGAATACCAGATTCCACCCGCCCAACACCCGAACTTCAGGTTAGGTTAACTTTCTAAACACTCACTCAAATTGAGCAATTGAGAGCTCAATCTTGCATGGAAAAATCTAAGGAATCGAAAAGAAGATTCATATCAGGTGTTCGACCACTCCTCAGTGGTAGAACCAGGGAGTACGATTAACAATACTCATGGCAAGGGGCACACTATGTCAATGTTTTTATGCCCATGTTATTGGACCATCGTCAACAGTGTTTATATGTGACCTGTTTCCACTTCTTATAACCCAAAACAAGTGTACCAATGTAGCATCCAAAACGTTATGTGAGTATGGGTGTTCGTCAGTTTCCTACAGAGTTGTGCATGTGCATGTAATCAAGAGATCACTTGGATGATTACACCTCCAATACCAACTCTCCCCCGTGACCCGCAGACGCACGCATCCACAAACAACGAGCAACTTGTATAGTGGGGTCAACCAGATGAGCAAGTCACACACCTCCTCCATGGTACACATGCGCAAAATCCTTGCATACTGGCAAACATACAGTTCAACCAAGTGCAAGCAGCACAAGAGCGGACCGCCACAATCCTCCAGATTGTGGCGGACACTCCACTAACAAAGTGACGCAAAGCATTCCTCCAGATTGTGGACATACACAGTAGGTTCATGTTCGTTGTCTCCCGTAACATTGTTGGATCACCCACCTTTAGAGCATCCTTTCTGTCTGATGCGATGGGGGTAGAGTTTGTAACAACTGCACATAGGAGGTCTGTGAACCGATCCCTCACAACCCATGTATATCATGCCTGGTGAAACATGAGCGTTCATCGTCGGCGCTCATGCATAATCTCAAACCCAAGGAACAGAGTTGTAGGTTTGAGGTCCTTCATCCTATATGCAGCCAAGATGACTACTTCGGCTTCCTTTACGGTCTGCATCATGGGAGATGTGTTTGAGAGGCTGTCAACATAGATGAGGATAACGGTAGAGTCCTCAGCAGTCTCTCAACTGTTGACATTGAATTGTATGCAATGGTGAATTAATCCACAAGTGGCTGTGAACCTTATGATGAGCTGTCACATGCAAACCTTGCATAAGACTGTGATAAAGATAATGCAGGGTACGGGACCAAGGGATTTCATGCATGTTCGGTGCATTGTCAGGTTGATTGCTTAGGCCATAGTTTCCATTCTAGCATAATGTTGCCAGATTTTCTCCAGAAAACACAGCAATGAAATTTTAGATATACGTGGGTCAAGGTCAACCCCATTGGTTTGGAATACTGAGCAAGCTCATTTGGATCATGCTTGATCTTCTTAGGCCAGAGAGTAGACCTTTCTCTCTTGAACTCCTTGCGTTTCACGTTTTCAGTCACAAGAGCCATGGTTGCTCCAGCCTCAATCCAAAACCTGCTACCTTTTTCCTCTTTGCCCTTGCATCCAGGAGCTAAGAGTGTGTGCGGGATGAGTAGCACGTGCCATCTTCTTGAATGGTAAGTGAAGCATTCAATTACTCAAAGCGAAGGTGACAGGGTGTGAAGCAGCAAAATTAGTGAGAAAACAGCCGTGGCAGCAGCTATAGAAGAAACATCAGCTTGCATTGTAGCTCGCATAGCAACTGTAGCTAGTGTAGTGGCATCAAGGGCTGCCATGGACACGACACTCCTTGCATCTGCCATTACACTCGCCCTGCCAGCGACTGCAGTGGCCATTTTAAAAGTGGTTATCAACGACCTTCTACGGCAACCATAGGTGTTGAGGGAATGGCAACCGGCACTAATGGAGCAGCCAATTTAAGGAAGGCAGCTGCAGAAGGCATTGTGACTACCGCAAGACCCTACAAAGAGACTGCAACAGCAGCAGCCAAATTCCCATTGACTACGATTGCCACTACTGCAGCAGATGAAGCCAGAGGCAGTAGTTGCTGGAGCTGTGTAGGCAGCAGCTGTGACTTCCTGATTAAACACCCATCACATCAAAGGCTACAACCACCCTTGGCTGCAGCCTTAGAAGCAGGATGTTGGGTAGCAACCAACCTAGCAGCCGTCTTGGCTGTAGCCTTAACAACCACCATATTGCACGGAGCTGAACCCCTGAGTGCGACTGCAATGGAACTATGAAAACCAATGCGACAAGAGGGGAGATCAGAGACAGCCAGTGTGGCCATGGTGCAAATGGCGGTGGCAGGCCCAGTTTAGCAGCAGCACGTTACGGCCTCGGCTGGAGGCAATTGTCCAATATTTCTTCGCCTCTCAATTGGGTGGGGTCTTCTTCTCTCACAGTGTACAGTACTGGAAAATGAAGTATCCAGGCTTCAAGTCACATCACTTAATCCTCCCGCAGAGCTGGAGGGTGAATGCTGTTGGATTGTTTTTTCTACCAGCATAGTGCACACCAAAAAACAGTCAAAGTCTTGTTGTAAAGTGTTTAAGATATTCTGGTGCATATTTTTGCAATTGCTCTCAACTGAGACTAATTCCAATGGCTCAATCATTGAGGGGGAGGGGGGAAGGAGGCCCTCCACTGACAAATGAGGGTGCTCAATCTCTTGGAAGTATAACCACTGAGCAGTTGGACACCTTAGAAGAAAAGGTGCAGTCTCTTCAAGATCTTCTCAAACCAATCTTAGCAAACCAGCAGGCACCTAAGGCGCCTGTCCAGCCAGTCGGGCAGGCATCAGGCAGTAATTTCTGTCAGTTCCACCTCGTGACTGTGGCAAAGCAACAACAACAGCTAGAGTAGCAGACATAACATTCACAGTGGGAACAACAGCAGCACAAGCACAGTAGCATAAGTATCAGAGAGTTTGCCTATCTTTGCTAGGGTGACACTGAGGTGGCAGACACCTACTGGCGCAATGAATTTCAAGCCTACACTTGCTTTGGCATGCTGATGCCTCTCCAGTCTTCCTAACATAATGTTGGAAGCGCATGAGATGTATTTGGATAGTTTTCAATACTTTGAGCTAGCAGATCACATGCATATTGGGAGACTGTGTAACTACCACGTGCAAGTGGCGAGGCAGTATCTTCCTCCCATGGGTCGTATCGTAGCTATGATAGCCATCCAAACTGCACTTTCTCCCTCTGTCCAGTCACCCTCGGTGCAGATCTCCACATTTACATCTCTTCCCTTGAGTCCTGGTGTTGTGGTGGTCTTGGAAAAAGGAAAAAAAGGGGAGGGGGGAGAAAGGAGGAAAAGAGACACAGGGGTCCTCAGGGGCAGTGAGTGGATTCCATTGATGCTATGTCTGTGCCAAAAACCACAAGCAACAGGTGTACCTACGCGAGCGCGATTTTGATGATTAGATGAGTGATATACGATGTCTGGCAGGCCTGAGGTCATTGTGGCACTGGGAGCCCTGGCGATTCAAAAAGAGTGGTGCATGGAAGGTGCATGTCATTTCATCTTCGACACCTGGGGCAGATCTTCTCGACACTCATATCACGGAGCAGGAGTGGACGATCACGGTCTCCTTTGGCACCAACACCAGCTTGACCACGTAGGGAGGTGCGGGTTCTATGCACTCTACCTGGGGGCATTCACTTGAACACGGAAATCGTGTGCAATGGTGCATGTGACAAGACTGTGGTTCCCTCATTGGATTGTTTTGTCTCGTGTGATATGCCGTCGTGGGTCGAGTTTGTCACTGGCCATCCATGTTCTTCTCCCGCCTAGCTTAATATCTCTCTCTCTATCAGTTCAATCACTTTCTGTTTTGTGTCACCAATAGAGCGCGTCCCAGACGGCTCCTGGGTTGTGGAATCAAGTGCCACATAGGACCGGTCAGTAGTTGCGTGTGCATATGGTAGGGACTCTCCATTTTGACAGGTATGCTGGTATCGTACACATCTCTAACGTGCTCTTTGTTCTTGACCTTCAGCCAAGTTATCTATCCCTATGTGTGATTGCCTTGATCTCACAACCACAAATGATGCTGGTTTGTCCACTCTCAGTCTCCATTATAGCAAGTGTGTTGTACTACATGGTTCTGTGGTTGGGAGGTTGTATCATGTTCCACGTCCTGTTGTCATGTCCCCGTGATTGCCTATTTGCATCAATGTAATAGGGACCCTATCTCTCGCACCCCAGAAGTTGTTACACCGCCACCTTCATCATGTACAGTCTGCTACTTTCAAGTTCCTTATTTGTTTCAAGGCTGCCCTTGGCCTAGATTCAGCTTCTTTCCAAAAGCCTCTGTAGACTGACTATCTAGCTTGTCTTCAAGGAAAAACTAATCGTGCCACATATCCACCTTCCTCCTCCACTATCTCCAGGCATTTTTAGCTTGTGCATGCTGATCACATGGCCCCTCCCCAGTGGATTCCAGGAATGGTAGATTGCATGTCCACACTCTAACTCATGAAATTTCCGGCTATCACAAGGTCTTCTGCCTACACCAAGAAAGTGATGCTTTCATCAGTGACTGGTTGGCTTAACTGAACACAGACCATCCAGCGCATCACTCATTTTTGGTTCGATTGGGGTGGGGAGTTCATGGCTGCCGCTGATGAGTTTTTTAGGATCAAGGGGGTTAACCATGACTCTACGCGCCTTACATGCCATAGCAACATGGCATATATGAATGCTGGAATCACACGATGATGGATGCCGTGCAGTCCTCGAGTCAAGTCTCTTGATGTCCTTCGCCTTCAGGAATATGGCCTACATGACGTGGGTCTGGAACACTGTGCCTCCCGGCCCGCTCCCACATCACAACATCCCTTATGAACAGTGATTTGAAAGCCGAGCTGACCTTCATTTGGCTCAATTCTAGGGTTTTCTAGGTTGTGTTTTGATTCCCGGGGTATAATAAGGAACAAAGTACTTCTCCATGATTCTGTGACATTTTCATTATCGATGAGTATGTGAGAAAATTTTATTTCCAATGCGCAATTGCGTGCATATTCCCTCACCCCTATGCTTCTCATTTTGTTTTCTCTTTTTTGAAAGTTTAAACTATCAATATAGGACATACAATGCCACCACGGACTAGCACAACCATGTGGTATGAATTGCTAACATCTTTGGCACAATGAGGTGGACATGCTAGCCAGGCCCCAGCAAAGGTGGACTTGACACCATACAAATCAGAAAATGCCAGCGTATGTAATACACGCTAGCACCAGGCTATTAGTGCAACCTTCTCTGGGTATGGAGCTGGCGCCCGGCTGTGGATGATGGTGTAAAGATGGATAGTTGTGCACTCGCTCCGTATGCCCGCAGTGGAGACGTGATGGGCGAAGGTCCACAACGACCGCTGGACCCAGTGCTCATGGGCCTCTGCCGGGAACTGCCGAGTCCAAGAGGTAAATATTTTCTGGATGGGTAAGAAAGATATAGAATATTCTGTCCAAGCTGTCGAGGGTCTACTATGCCAGAAACCGCAAGAAGTACCTCCTCTGTGGCACCGCCGCGTACTTCATTGCCTTCTCCTTCTTGGCTGCAAAAATGGTGGTCCCCTACCTGGTGGCCTGGTGTCCGTGCCCATCCACAGTGGTGACTTCCAGCACGCAAGTGGTATAGAGCTCATGTGTGAGGTCCGGGTGAAAGAACCTCTCCCATCCGGCAGAGGCAAAATGTTCTTGAACCAGCTGCACAGCTCATCCATCCTTCTCCTTTTGCGTCACCGTATTCGGCTCTAGCCTGTCCAATCCCACCTACTCCAGGTACCCTAGAGGGAGGCCAAGCTACAGTTGGGCATGAAGGCAAAAGTCCACCACCGAGAGGAAGGTTTCGTCAGTCTCCACGGCTGGCATGGCATGTAGTAAGACGTAACACCCTTACATCACCATTGTCAAGTACCTCTATGCGCGGAAGCAATAGCCTAAGTTGGACCCACAACATCCACCCCTGTTGCACAAGAAATGATGCAAGGCGACCACCGCTACCTCCTTCACCCACCACTTTCTACGGATCACAAACCACACGACACTCTTTTGTGGTAGAGCCTCAATGCCATGCTCTCGCGTAAGGCCTCCGTAGACAACAACGCACCAATCAATGGTAGAGGAAGCTCTTGCCCCACCCTCCCTAAAGAGGGCGTAGGAAGTGAAGGTCTTTCTTTCCTGGGAGGAAGATGCCAAACTTGGACACCAGGTCGTGAAGGAGGGAGCTGGTCACACAGGCATAGGCAAGAGGCCCTCAATCACAAGTGGTCACCAAACCAGTACCATCAAAGCCCAATGACAGCTGCATCTCCACTGGGCCAGCCGCTTAAGGTTCCAGTCCTCGGACCCCTCCGTCGACACCACTAAAGTATGGAGTAGGCGGAGGACCATCTCCAACACCGTTGTGTCAAACTTCTACAAGATGGCTAGTCATGACGGCTGTGGCAAGAGGATCCACACACAGAGTTCTAACCTTGGTACCATATAGAGGTGGAGGAGTATCATGGTGGTCTGCACATCCTCCATATGTTTGAGCTACACGTGTCCACAGACCTGCTCTTGAAGCCACTATCTGCCCCAATCAGCCTCAAAACACACAACACTCATAGGGAAACAATAAACCTACACCTCCAGGGACTTCCAACGCATTTTTTCCAGGAATGGCGGCACCTACTCCCCCGATCAATGCCACAACACACACTTACCCTACAACGCCACAGCCTACACCATGACCGCCATCCAAGTTCCTAATACATGCGGTAGGCTGCAGACAATCTCGTCGTCCTGCAAAGCCTCCATGTGTCCTCTTTGGCTGCCATCAGCTGCCAAAAAGGTCCAAAACTTGTGCGATTAGAGTATCAAAGATATCCAGGCCTGGGAGGTCCCCCTACTATAGACCTTGGATACATTCCAGAATAGTGGGGGAGTTGATCCCAAAGTGGGGAAGCTACGTCGGACGGATACAAAACTCGCAGATATAGGGGACTTATGTCCCCACGTCCAAGGCACATACTGCCTTCAAGAGAAAATTCTGCTCGTCCTCATTGAAGGTACTACGGATGTCGAGGCATAGTAGCCAAAAGCTTGGCCACCAGGATGTCCCAGACCCTCCAAACCAGCAGCACCGCTCCATCAAGGACGTCCTCTAAGTAGCGGCAACACTACATGATCCCCGTGAGCTTTGCCTTGTCATGGAGGAGGAGCGGGTTCTCTGCCACTCAGAGTCACACCTCCCCAACCACAATGGGATGCATCCCCTTTTGTTCAGCTGCTCCCTTCCAGAGAGGGGTAAGGGTGCTATGACCGCACGCGCACGCACGAATGCACGCACGCACGCGCGCGCGCGCGCGCGTACGTGGTGGGAGGGTGCCATCAAGTATGGTACGGAGGACATTGTAGACAATGACCAAGGCCGCCTGGAAGTTAAGAACGAGGTTACCCTACTGCTCCTTGATTTTGATGTTAATGGTTTTTTATGGTAGTCAAAAAGTGTAAAAAAAAAATCGTTCAGTCAAAATCAAGGCTTCACCAAGTTAGCTTTCACATGCAATCGTCAAATTCAAGGGTTGATGCATGAAGTTTGGTTGACTGGGTCCTCCTTCACTTCTTGTTTCAGCTGGTGACTTTTTTTTTTCCATGTACTGCCTCCATTTGTTCGGAAAATGCATTTGTCAAATCATAGTCACGTTCACAGAGGCACCAAATTCATCTTGTGCAAGCAAACAAGATGTGAATTTGAATGTGCGAAGTGTGAGTCAAAGAACATCATTTTCTTGCACTAGAAGGCAAATGAGCAAGATTCTACGCCACCTCATCCGCCTCCTCCATTTCCTTATCATGGAACAACAGTTCTCGGGCATATGGTGTTGCTGCATGCTAGAATAATGGACCAAATACCCTAGTGAACCCGGATTTTTCCCATGAATTATTCATCATGGGTTCTTCGTCGCGGATGTACTCCCACACCCTAAAAAACCATGCACATGCCTCCTACTTCACCTCTTTCATGCCTATGTGCATGCTCCTGCCCTCATGAATTCGTTCCGCACCCCATGATGCAAAAAGCTCCTCGATCTTGCTTTTCGGTGGACGGATGATGCCGACATCAGCCAGCTGTGCCTTATCGGAGCATCTAGCAGGGATGTAAACCGTATCGATGTATCGGAAGTTTCACTTCAGCCAAATCTGAAAAGTCACACTGCAGTGCAGACACCAGGTGTCGAGGACGAGTAGAAGATTCTCCTCGCCCTTGTGGACACCAAGCACCGCACATGTCTGCTTGTAGTACGGGACAGCGATCGTGCAAACCCACTCCTTTGTTGTGTCCGCGTTCGCCCAGTGAGTAGGCGTACATGTCGGGTTCCAGCCCTCTTCGAGCAGCCGGCCAGCTTTATCGCCACATGGCACTGACCTGGCCGTCTTTTCGAAAAAAAATGAGGTGCATCGGCAGCAACTCCCCGGTCATGGAGGATGCAACAAGAGCGGTGATTGCACGCTTGTCCTCCAGTCCCACGATTCCAATCTCGTAGCTGCCCTTGGGTGCATACGTGTGTCTGACGGCTGGAAGAAGCTGGATGGAGGTGTGGTCCCCATTGATAACGAGGAAAGGCTTGATGACGTACAGCGTGGACATGCATGCGGCATGGCGGTGGAAGGTCAAAATCTTGTTTTCATAGTCAGCCGGCAGTTTTTGCGTGGCAGTTGCTCCACTCCACCAAGACCATCCCATTTCTTTTTTCTCGAACTTCCACACTCACGAACGTGCAAACGCATGACAGCCGAGTAGTTCAAGCTGATCAGGAGCATGACGCACAAGAACACCGCGTTTCTCACACCGGATGACTTTTGAGTTCAAAGCATGACCGGCTGCCCGAGCATCCTGGAGCGTCAATCGAATTGCATCGATGATCTCAGGATGGTCGGACAGCCAAGCCCGCTTGCCCCGGCATCCGTGCTTTCCTTTCTTTCACTTACAGGTGCCATCGACACTGATGCAATCACCGCAAGAACGGCACCCTCGTACTGATTCTTGAAAATTTTAATGCCCTCTACGAACCATCCCAAGACAGTGCTAGTTGCAAGCTTGTCAAACACACAATATCCATCCAGAGTCCTAAACGTGCGTTTGAGATGCTGTACAGTCGCATATGCGGATGGCTGAGATTTAAAAGCACAGTAGATTGTCTGGAAATTGGCCGCTCCCGAACCAATAAGCATGTTTTCCACGCTTGCAAGACGTCGCGGAACTTGCGCTTGATGTCGCTGAAATTGAAGTTGTACCCGTTGACATGTAAAGGGTGAGGCACTCCGTGTCGGTGCTGTCGTCACTCGCTTGGTCCTCAGAGTCGGAAGACGACCCGGACACTTCATTGTCTGTTGTGTCATTGTCGGGGTTGGTTGACAAGGGGGCTGAGCCGATGATGACGGGGCCTGGCCCACAAGCAAGGCGGGTCCTCTTGGAACGGCGGGGAAGGGTCACATGCTCCTTGATGGCAGGCGCCTTTCCCTTCTCTTCTGCCATCATTTGACGATGGGGGATGGACACATCATTAGCAGGGGCATGCCCAATGTCTTCGGCACTTGGAGGTGGAAGCGAGACGCTGACGGGCACGGAAGGAGGGAGCGGTGCCTTCGAGGAACTTGTGCCTGGGGAATAGGATTTATACACACGTGGAGGAGCATCGTGGACAGTCGTAGTCGGCAAGGGCAGTTGGTCACATGACGGCGTGCACAATGCCACTGGCACTCCAGCGGGGAGTATTAGTGGTGACTGCGTGACAGGACCGTCGACGTAGGTGCCGTTGTACGATGAAGACCATAGGTTTTCCATGGAGTCATCAAACGTGAGGCAAGCAGCCTTGTGTGGACGCCCGACTGGGCATTTCGGAAGAGCTGGACGCGGAGGAGGCCCTTGACGAGCAACCACATGGAGACGTCGTGCGCGTTCTTGCGGACAACTTGGTCAAGGAGCGGTCCATGATGTTGTTGAGTCGGTAGATTGAATGTCGATGAATGAAGAGTGGTGGAGAACCCAAACAAACACCATCCACTTAAAAGTCTTCGAACAACCTGGCGCTACCTCCACACACGAGCAGGACAGCGGCAGTTTGCCCAATAGCTACACTACAAACGCATCAACTCAAGACACGCTTTCACCAACGGCACCCATCCGTTGAGCGTTGAGCACGCAAAAAAAAACGCGCGCTCATTGCGCAACTGATGAGTCTCGTCAAAATTAAGGACCACCGAGGAAATGCTCGGGACCCATTGCCAAATTTAAGGGACCACCCCCTGTGTTACCGACGAAGTTAAGAAACCACGAAAGTAATTTGAACCCGAATTCAAGGATCACTAAATTCAAAATATTACACTCCTAAAAATAAAGGAGCAGTAGGGTACAAGGGAGGTCCATGGTGAGACCGAGGCGTCTTGAGCTGGACCTCCCTTGACCCTCTCTCAATGCTTCCGCCACCAAGTCCTCCGTGATCGAGTCCGCACTGCTCCCTGACAAATCGGCATATCCATGCACCCACAAAAGGTGCCTGGGGAGGGGGGGAGGG